>QBDW01000358.1:0-34293 GCA_003261595.1 Maconellicoccus hirsutus
CAAGCAAAGTGTCTGATATCTGGTGGTAATTGATGAAACTAACAAAGAGGTACCGATGAGACGTCGATCAACGCAATCACACACTTATGGTTGCGAAACTTTCAAAATTTACTAGCAAATTTTCGAATTAAAATACAGAATTTTAACTTCCGGCTCCTAGCGGTTCATTATTGAACTTACAAAGAGGTACCTCACATTAGCGCTCCAACGGATTCTTGACTGTCCCAATATGTAATGTACGCAAACATACATACCTAAATAGTCGCAGCAGAAATGAGTGTAAATTCTTGAAAAATTTTGTAAAAAAAAAGTTGTACTTGCAATTTCGAGTAAGCATCTACAGTGATACTGTGTGTATTGTATCATGTGATGAAAGCTTTAAGCTTACATTAAATTAGATTTTTAAATATTTCAGGAGATCGAAGGTGAGCGTATGATCGTAATTCCGTGAAAAACGAATGAATGAAGCTGACCGAGTCGACAATTCGCAGCATCGCCGCTGGTAGAAATTGAAGATTCTATACTTTCGGTGTTCGTATTTCTAAATTTCGTAAATTCAGTATTCAACTGACGGTGTCTATATTATTTTGATGTTTAAGTTTAAGCGCCCATATCATTGTATTTGACAAAAGTTTTATCGTATACGTAGGTCTCGTCGAAATCCAGTTTGAAATGGTCGAGATTGCTGCGAAGTTAATCGGTGGTCCAGTGTATTTACCTGGAGATAGCATCGGATGCTGCGTTACTTTTTCGAATAAATCAGACGGCGAACGCAAGTAATATGGTTAAATGCGACATGTTGAAAATCACCGTTTCTACGGAGTCGTCTGTGCAGGGGCGGATTTACGTATAGGCAACATAGGCAGCTGCCTAGGGCGGCAGATTTTAGGGGGCGGCAAAATTTTCCGTTTTTTTTTTTTAATTTTATACCTAAAACTCGTAATAATAAGTATTTTGTACTGAAAAAAAGAAAAAAAGAAAATGAAAATCGAAGCATCTATAAAAGCATGGGTTACCCCTTAAAAGACAAATTCCAACGAAAAGGCAATGGTTCGAAATAAAGCTACAGGTCTTCGAAATAATATGGAACGACTAGAAAGTGCGTTAATGCTAAGTATTTGGTCTGTTTTACTTGAACGATTCGACGCTGTAAGTCAGAAACTTCAATCAGTGAATACCAGCATTTCAGATATTTTGGATTTGTACAAATCATTGGTTAGTTTTGTAGAAGATACTCGGGATAGTTTTGAACTTTACGAAGAAACTGCTCGGAAAATTTCTACCACCCAGGAATTTGAAAAAGATGTTCGTAGGAAGAAAAAAAGAAAATTAATGTCCGATGAATTGCGTGAAGATGGTGTCGAGTTAAGTGGAAGAGAAAATTTCAGGGTTAATACTTTCAACGTTATTTTGGACAGACTCTTGCAAGATTTAAGGGACAAATGCGTCGATTACGAAAGAATTTTCCAAAAATTTACTGCTCTAGTCGAATTTGGCACATTGGATCAGTCTGAACTCAGAAAACATGCGGCCGCATTACAAAAATATTTTTCAAATGATTTGGAATTAGTATTTATGAATGAGTTGTGTCATTTTCAAAAATATTGCCAACTAAAAAAAATTGAAACCGACCCGCCTTCAGAAATATTAAAGTTTATTCGACAGAGTGATCTACAAGGAGTATTTCCAAATGTTGATATTGCCTACTTTCCCCGATCGTTGGATTCGGAGGAGAGGATCGGTGGAGGATTCATAAAACGCCGACAGAACGGAGATCGACACATTGAACCAAATTTTTTCTAGTCGATTATTCAAGTTTATTTATTTCATTATTTAATGAATACTTTTATGAAGTTATTTATTTACTCGTTTTTGTTCCTTGTGACGTTCTCTGTTCCTGTTATTATCTAAAAGTTCTGTCTCAATAACTTTCTTCGTGTTTTTTCTTTTTGTTTAGTTATTGTGTCAGTCTCTTCATTGTTATTTGTTGATTATTTTCCAGTTTATTTATTCACTGATACAACTTTCGTATGAACGTCCCCCTTCGTGCCTATTCCTATTACTTAGTTATTGGCGACTGCTTTCATAAAAATTTTTTTCGTAATGAAAACTGTGTGAATTTTCAATTCAGATTTTATCTCGTATGATTGTCATAAAATTGATTTTCACCTTTCCTGCCACATTAATGTTATAAACAGTGCCTCACGTACGCAGGCAGCAAAATTTCAAACCGGTTGCAAGAACAGATCAAACAAAAATGTAAAAAGTTTCTTTTTTCATTCATACAACCTTTGTTTGAACACTTCTATCGTATTTCTATCCTTTCGTTTAGTTATTGGTGATTGGTCAAAAATCACAGAACCGGTTTCGTAAAACTTTTTTTTTAATGAAATTGTAACATTTAGATTTAATACTCATTTTGTTTGGTGGTTACAACGTTGCGTCTAAATAATTCGCACATCAACATTTTTGCCAATAATACCCCTCGCCAGTAGCGAAATTTCGAACCAGTTGCAAAAATAGATCAAACAAAAATGTAAAAAATGTTTCTTTTTTCATTCTCTACAACTTCTGTTTGAACATTTTTTTCGTATCTCCTATTTTTCACGTAGTTATCGATAACCGGTTGGGAACCGCTGAACCGGTTTCGAAATTTTTTTTTTTGTTGAAACCGCTTTAATTTGTAGAGTTCAATACTGAAATAAAAACATATACTTTCCATTTGAGTTTCTCGAGAAAAAACACGTTTTGTAATTTTTAGGACACCCTGTATGTAGGCCTGAAATTTTTTACCACCTCGTTGAATGCGCCTCATACCAGAAGTACAAAACCGGTTGAATTTTTTCGCTATCACCACCCATTCAAAAATAAAAGGTACCGTGCAGGACTTCTGAGACATACTGTATTTACGTTTCCTCAATTTTCACACAAACCAAAAAAATGGGGGGGGCGGCAAAAGGTTAAATCCGCCCCTGACTGTACATACATACATATGTCTATCAATTAGGCACCCGATACATGTACCTAACCTACCACCTATTACCTATAAGTATTACTTATGTATACGTGCGAGTATATACAGTTGCGGTATCATTCTGCTTTTAACTTCTGCATTTAAATCGCTCCAGATAACGTACATTTCTTCCCCGATCAAACCTTACCGAGGTGGAATTTCACCGATTTTATGCACTCGTTTATGATCGTATTTCGAGTGCTTTGCGGAGAATGGATAGAATCGATGTGGGATTGTTTATTAGTAGGCGATGGCGACGTATCTTGTATACCTTTTTTCCTAGCTACCGTTGTGATTGGAAATCTTGTGGTTAGTAAACGCAAATTGTTATCTACCTATCCAGCATCAAACTATCTATAGTTACATATACCTACCTACTTAGTGTTCGTACAATAGGTATCATGTTCTTTATCAACTGATCATTGCGTTGATAATACATATGGTCCGTTTCCCAGGTACTTAACCTTTTCTTAGCTCTGTTGCTCAGTAACTTCGGTTCGTCAAATTTGTCAGCACCGACAGCGGACAGTGATACTAGCAAAATAGTAGAAGCATTTGATAGAATCGGTCGTTTTATAAATTGGACCAAAACGTCAATATTTCGATTACTTAAAGCGATCAGGAACAAGATCACTAATCAGATATCGGTTCAACAAGCACCGACTGACCCGTGTATAAATTACAATTGGAATCAAAGTACGCGGTGTTCATGTAATGTACCTATTACCTAGTTCCTATTTGTTACAATAATTTGTACCACGGCAAGTCGGCAAGAAAATTTCACCTATTCAACTTTGACCGACTCGTACGTAGCGTGAATGTTTACAAATGCATTAGACTATCGGAGAACCAGAATCTCTGCAGGTGGTTGGTTGGGATTTGAGTAGGAGGTAGATTTTGAAAGAGAGCATGTCAGATAACTTTATAATTTTTGGCGAATTTTCAAAAAATCAAAATTACAAAATTTCCATTAAAAATAGAGTAGAATCCATACTAAAAAAATACGTGTAATGTTACAGCGAACGAAATACTCGCGGATGGTATGTTATATAATCACGACAAAAAAGATCAACTCGAAGTCACAATCGGAGAAGGAATGGAATTCACTATTCATGGTTTGTCTTCGATTTATATTCATGTACCAGGCGACCGATTGTTCGTGTTCATCCCTCATACCGAAAAATAAATTACTTTTTTTCAGTTTTATTGTAAAAATGGCAACAATGACTTCAAAGGTGTCAAATCGGAATTTAACGTTGTTTAAGTTATTGTTGCCATTTTTATAACAAAACTAAAGAAAAATAATTTATTTGGGGGGGGGGCATGAACAATCAGCCACTTGGTACCTAGTACCTACTACTTAATTATCTATACCTACATCACTGAAATGGTGTTATATTCAGTTACGTTTCAACTAGGGCCGTCGATTTGGGGAAAGAATTGATTAACAAACTACATTCGAGAAAATTCTATCGATTTGTATTTTAATCGATTTAATTCGATTTCATGTTGATTAACCAACTCGATCGTTCAACTCGATTCGGCTCAATCGACTTGAATCGATTCAATAAAGTCAATCGATTAATCGATTCTTCCACTCGAGTCAATTTTTTATAAAAATTAATCGGTTTATCAATCAATTAATTCGGAATGACAGCCCTAATTTTTAGGTGACCAATAAGTGGTATATACACTAACAGTGGCGTAAACTCCGGGGGGGGGACAAAAATCCCCCAGAGACCCTTCGAAAAATTTTTTATTAGGAAAATAAGCGATCCCAAATCGAGTTTTTTGACCCCAGAAAAATCGCAAAATAATCTTGAAATTATTTCAAACAATAAATATTATACGACCCATCATTCAAAAATCAATACATTTTAAGAAAAAAATTATTTGAATGACGAGTTTTAGCGCGCGCGCGTAATCGGTACTTCCCACTATGCTGTAGCGTCTCATTTACAGTTACGTGCGTTGACAAGCCTAACGCGGAGCCGCGCGCCACGGTGAACAAAGCGCTATCGCGTAGTGGGAAGTTTCACTCAACGTGCGCGCGCGGTTTTTGCAATTTTTGACCACGGCCCAGGAGAGGTAAAATTTTGAAAAAAATATATGACATTTAGGTGTCAAAAGCACATCGAAAAAATGAGGTTTGAAAATTTTGCCGAGTGATATAGACACTTAAAAAAAATAAATAAAGTCAAAAACGCCCGTTTGGAGGGGGTAAAATTGGAGTGGGGGGTTGTCGATTTTTTCATGAAAGGCCTTTGTGAGGGTCTACCATGTTCCAAAATTTCAATAAATTCCATAAACTGTAGTTTGAGAAAAAAATTCCTATCTGATTTTCGAAAAAAAAATTTCTCGAAAAGGGAGGAGAGAGGAGCTGAAATTTAGGTCATGAACGTTTCTCGATGGTACCCACCTAATACTCAAATATCATCAAAATCTAGATCCTGAGGCAGATCGCCAATGCTTGCCTGTGTAAAAATATACATTTAACTTTTTTGTTTTATGATTTCTACCCCCCCCCCCCCCACCAAAGGTTTAGTTACGCTACTGTACACTAACGTAATATGTGATGTACCTAGTACCTAGTCGTGTTTAACTTGCGCTGATTAATTACAGGTGATATTCGAAGCAGATTAAAACAAAGACGTTCGATCGTCTGTAATAATATTGGCAATCATAAAGACAATCGTTCCGACGTAGACTATATGAAAAACAAATACGACCACGATAATATGAGGTAAGCGACTTAGTGTGTGCCTTGTTGTATGTGTAATATTATCCATATCGCAGGTACTAGGTAGTAGACATAGACATTAGGCATAGATTCAAGGCAGAAAGTACATTACTTAGTAGGTAGACTAGGTACTAGATCGTACAAACTCGAAGGTCTGAGACATAAGGACCACTGGGTTACGACACCGTTTCCCTGTCACAGGACAGGATGTGGTAGTCCAGTGACCCCAAGAAGATGCGGCACAGCCGTAGGAAAGAGGGTAATAGAGAGTGTGGTGACGGAGGTCAGACCCCACTGTCAAACTCGGCCGTAGGGAGACTGAACCTGTGAGAAAAGTAGAAACTGCTAAAAGTCCATGTAGGCTGTCCCATAGGCTGCCCCTCCATTCTTATAGACGGGAGGCAGGTAACTGTAAATATATATGATAAGCAATCCAATTTGGGGGTGAAAAGAAAACCTAAGGTGTTTTTCCACTCCCAAGAAATCCAAAGCTTATAAAAAAAATAAATTAAAATTACCATGTTGGCTAAATTGGGGCCAAGCAAATTTCGCCCTTAGAAATGAAAAAAAATTCCCTATTGACTGGTGATTCTTCGGAGTATGAATGAGAGAATGTGTGTATTGTTAATTAACCAATAACTATTGGGAAAATGTAGTTATGTACATTGGTAGGTAATACTTGTATATTTTAAAATATTACGCTGCATAGCGCCTAGTACTAGTATTATTTTCTTCATTTAATCGATTCTTTTTAACATCCACAGTAATAAATCATATGGAAGCCATAAACATCGTACCTACAAGAATGAAAGTCATAAAGGAAGCTACGAAAGTAATCTTCATGGCGAAGAGAAGAAGGACGCCAGCAAGGAGGACGTCGGTCACGAATTAGGTTAGTGCTGCCGCTTTTTGGTAAGACGATGTGCGAGACTGTGAGTGTAGCGGTTTTCAGACAACGTGATTTGTTTTATGTTTTCGTGGTAGATGACGGTGGCGGGGTAGATGAGAGCGCAGTAATTGAAGGAGATAAAGCCACTCCCAAAATCGACGCAATGGCCATCGAGCCTGATTCCGAAGAGTTAATGGAATATCCGGCGGACTGTTTTTCGGATGATTGTTATCGCAGATTTCCGTTCCTATTGGGCGATGAAGAATCGCCATTTTGGCAAGGATGGGCCAATTTGAGATTGAAAACGTTTCAATTGATCGAAAATAAATACTTCGAAACCGCTGTTATAACCATGATTTTGCTCAGTAGTTTAGCGCTAGTAAGTAGAGTTCATAGTACTAGTGCTGTGTTGTTCATGAGCAATCTGTTCTTAAAGAACTGATCTTAAAATTGAACAGTTCAATTGATCTGTTCAGTTCTAGAAATACCCGCTCTCTGTTCATTTCCTAGTTTTCTTATATCTGTGATGAACAGTTCGAACGAAGAGCGAATCGCAAAAGAGCGAGATGTATTTTACATTAGTTCAACGATCAACTTGAATTAAGTAGTTCTTTTCACGTTTGTGCATAATACGTAGCTAGTAGCTAGTAGCTACTAGCTACATACTTCACAGTTACATTCTTCGTTCATTGTTCAAGTCGTTCATCAAACGCGTTCGTATGTGGCTTGATACGTTTGTGTAGTACTGTACAGGAACTAGAACAATATGTATACTAAACGCAGCGCATGCGCAGTACACTGTAATACTACTACTACAAGAACTACAACTCTGCATCGTTCAAGTTGTTCATTAAACGCGTTCGTATGTGGCTTGATACGTTTGTGTAGTACAGTACAGGAACTAGAACAATATGTATACTAAACGCAGCGCATGCGCAGTACGCTGTAATAGTACTACTACGAGAACTACAACTCTGTTCGTCGTTCAAGTTGTTCAGCAAACGTGTTTGTTTCGAATGTAGTTGTACGTACTATTACAGCGTACTTCGCTGTGTTTATATGTATTTATTGTTCGTGTTCACAAACACGTTTGCTGAACTACTTGATGCACTATCATGTATCCTAGTAGATCGTCGGAAAGTAGGAAAAGAACAGTGAACTGGTAAAAAGAACATGTTCATTAAGAAGAACAGAATCAAAACGAACTGTTCTTAAAAAAAAAACGTTTCACCTACTCAGCACTACGTCGTACATACAATTGAAGTATTGTTCAACGAAAAAAATGTTCTTATCTAGCCAGTTTAAAAAATGTGTTTTTCTTTTTTGTGCAGGCGTTAGAAGATGTACATTTACAATCGAGACCAATTTTACAAGATATTTTATACTATATGGATAGGATTTTTACTGTTATATTTTTTATTGAAATGTTGATCAAATGGTTAGCGCTGGGATTTAGGAAATATTTCACAAACGCCTGGTGTTGGTTGGATTTCATTATCGTTATGGTGAGTAAACCTAAGAGTTACTTATTGCGAGAATATAGATACAGGTTTCTTTCCTTTTTTTTTGTTCTTGTTCTTTTACTTTTAATTTTTTACCATGAAAAGCATTTACACCCGAGCGACGATTACTTTTTAATTATACGTACCGCATAAAAAGGACAGGTATTTGATATGAAAGGTTATTTGTAACAAAGGACCTTTTCGAGGGTTATAAACTGCAGGTAGTTTTAACCGAAATATAATTATAGTTGTCGTTGATAAATTTGGCCGCAATTTGGCTCGGTGCCGCGGACATACCTGCATTCCGATCGATGAGAACGCTCCGAGCTCTCCGTCCGTTGAGAGCGGTTTCCAGATGGGAGGGCATGAGAGTAAGTAAAGTTTGCGAAGAAGCTGAACAGGTCACATTCTCAGTGTGTGCATTTGCCAAGCTCTCTCTCATCGATGTCGCTCTTCGCTGATCTGTAACCGTTTCATGCAACGTCGTTTTTCTTCGATTTACTTTTTTCTCGACATTTTGTTTTTACTTGGTTTTGTTTTTTTACTTCCACGACGCGATTTTTATTTTTATTTAAAAATTTCTTTTCATCTTTCTCCTTCGCAAAAAATGGTTTTATCGCGACCATTTTTTTACGCTTATTTTATTTTGTTGTTTTTCTCATATTTTTAATTATTATTATTTCAAATGTGGTCAATTATCACCGATTGAGACACCGTACCTAAATGTTTGTGATCGTTTTTGTGATGTTGTTTCTTTTTTTTTCTTCTTTCTGTTTCTCCATGCAAAAAACAGGTATCGCTAATAAACTTTATAGCTTCGATGTGCGGAGCAAGCGGTATTCAAGCGTTCAAAACAATGAGAACTTTGAGAGCTTTGAGACCTTTAAGGGCCATGGCTAGGATGCAAGGGATGAGGGTACGTTACAACCCCCAACTTGTCCCTGCACGATTAATAATTTTGTTAGATTTTCGTTTTCTTTTATATACTCGTAGTCTCGTTCATACCTGTATAGTTGAAAAAAGGCGTCATCTTGAAGCTTGATATTTCTTATCGAATTGAAATCGTGTACCTTAACAAAGCAGTGCGAATCGTATTTTTCAAAAATACATTCTGTTGCGTTGTTATTTTAGAAATTATTTATTTTGTTGAAGTAAAATATGGTTTACTAGTAGGTATTTAGATTCAAACGTGCAGTATCGAAGCGTTGAGAAATTTTGCTATTGAGAATGTACTCGTAGAAGTAGTTGAAATCATCATTAACGGCATAACAGACTTACCTAAGTATCTATCCATTCGTGTGGCACTCATTCATTCATCCATCCATACCTCTATCCATTCACCCACCCATTTATCTGTCTACGCACACCCCAAGTTGAGGTTACTTGAAAAAAAAAAACACTATTTGCCGATCTTGGTAAGTCCCTGTTGGTAAAGGTACCGGGTAACTTAGCTATGTATTGCTTCCTAAAGATAAACAGTTACAGCCTCCTCTGGGGTCAGATGTACTTGCACAAATGATGGGTAATCAGAGGGCTACCGTGCCTGCACGATCCCGCCCCAGCTCATAATCCGCTATTGTCTCTAATCCAATAAGATTCTTGAGAAATTTGGGCTCCTTCAAGCCTCCCTTAGAGGCAGAGCACTCTGAGCACCCCGTAAATCCTCTGGTTACCCGTCATTGGTGCAAGTACTTCCGGCCCTAGAGGTGGCTGCCAACATGGGACTTTTATCCTTGTCTTCGACTTCTTTCTGCTTACCAATCGAACCGGCTTCCTTCTTTCTCAGAGGTTCGGCCTCCCTGCGGATGGATTTGACAGCGGGGTCTAACCTATGCCACCACACCCTATATTGCCTTTTTTTCCACGGCCATACCACATCTTCTTGGGATCCATCAACTGCGACATCTTGTCGTGGAAACTGTGTCATGACTCATTGGTCCCTACGTTTCAGACTTTCCACGAGTTTTCTTTTGTATCTCAAAAGTCGCAGAGGGGCTGGAGCCTAAAAACCCCCATTGGGAAGGGGGTAGGGCAATTAATCAGCCACCTGGTAGTGGGTAGCTGGGTACAGATGCATGCATGTATTGTAGATGTATCTTGCATACTATTGAGATTCATTAGCATGGCGATATGGCATGCTCAAAAATGTTTTGCTGAATATTCGTTTTAAAACGAAAACCAATGCGTTGTTAAACGGTTGCCTGCATATATTACGTAATACGTAATACGTAATTATTCAAATGTTCAGGTAGAGGTACTGTGCAAAACATTTACATCACCTATTACAAACCCTTGTATCTTTATCTTATCTACAGATCATTTGTAGGTAATGTATGATAGGTAATTAAGAACAATTATCATGAATATAAGAAATCCGTAACTACATAACTTGATTTAACAAGTATAGAGTATCATGCGGCTTAGCTTATAGCTTTTTTACAATTTTATACCGCATGTGTCAATACATGTCGCACGCTTAAACATTCGCTTCATTCATTTTTTCATCACTTGATGTAGATATCTTAATATATATGCACATGCACCTACCCTACGTGGTATAAAATTACACATAAGACCGCTCGTATTGCTTTTGTACGAATTTTTATTACGTTGAGTCGTACGTCTAAAGCACGCGCATTACAAGGGTGATGATTCGGAATTAGATCTTGATCTATTATTTTTTTTGCAACAAAATATAGGCTCATTTCACTTAATTTGAATTTTGCATAAAAGCTTTCGTAACATTTGAACAGAAAGTTTGTCAGAGGTGACGTCATTGAATTTCTCGTCAAAAAACAAGTAAGATGAGCCTATTTTTGTAGAAAATAATCGACAAGATCAATTCCGAATCATCATCTATATGGCGAAGAATAAGATTTTTGCTACGTGTTTATGATTTCCAACTAAATTACATAAATATAAGTATCAAATTACTTATTCTTCCGCATTCTGCGTTAAATTTTTTCTCTTCAAGTTTTCTTTTTGTTTTTTTGCGATCTTTAACGTTGAATTTTTAATTTGTGTCGGAAGTGCAAGAAACCAATAACTCAGTTTTTTCGTTGAAAAAATTTGTTTGCCGGTAGTGGAAACGCGCAGAAACGGTTTTTAATTTGGTATTATACATACAGTGTGTTCCGTGGTAGAAGTAGGGCCTTCAACCCAGAAACTATGCAACGTAAACTGAGTCTACATATGCATGTTTGCCTACCTCCGGGCCACAGGTGCAGCGGTATACTCTTTAAAAACATTTTTTTAAATTTTGTTTACCGATTTTGAATAACTACACCTCGATTACTAAAATAGATGAAATTTTTTTGGAATCGAAAATGTCGATTTTCTCAAAAAACAAAATAAAGCAAAAAATTACATACAAAAATCGACTTCATCGACGGCAAAAAAAATCGCAAATTAACTTTGAAATTATTTCAAACAAAAAATGTTATATAATCCATAACCCAAAAATGGGTAGATTTTGTAAAAAAAAAATATTCAAATGATGAGCATAAGCGCGCGCGTTAGCCGATACTTCCCACTGTGCGGTAGCGCCTCGTTTACAGTTACGCGCGTTGCTGCGTTGGGCATGTTACTACAGGCCAAATGCGGTGCCGCGCGCTACGATGAATGAGCCGCTACCGCGTAGTGGGAAGTTTCGACCAACGCTCGTGCGCGGTTTTTGTGATTTTTGACCACGACCCCGCGGAGGCAAAATTTTGAAAAAAATATAAGATATCTAGAGGTCTAAAATAGTCTAAAAAATGAGGTTTGAAAATTTTTCAGAGTGAGATAGATACCTAAAAAAAATAAATCAAGTTGAAAACGCCCATTTGGAGGGGAAAAA
Source organism: Maconellicoccus hirsutus (assembly GCA_003261595.1). Lineage (NCBI taxonomy): Eukaryota > Metazoa > Arthropoda > Insecta > Hemiptera > Pseudococcidae > Maconellicoccus > Maconellicoccus hirsutus. Next base: position 11,983 of record QBDW01000358.1, read on the forward strand.
ATCGAAATGAGGGGTTGTTGATTTTTTCAAGGAAGGCTCTTGTAAGGATCTACTATGCAGCAAAATCTCAATTAAATTCGTCAACTGTAATTTGAGGAAAAAATTCCTATTTGATTTTCAAAAAAAGAATTATTTTTCCAAAACGGTGGGGGGGTGCTGAAATTTTAGTCATGAATGTTTCTCGATAGTACCCACCTAGCACCCAAATATCATCAAGGTCTGGGCCCTGAGCAGATAACTTATACTTATCTTCCCTAGAACTCCCTCTTCAAAAAAAAAAAACTTGTCTCGTCAAACCGGCAGGGGTACCGTTCCCTTTTATGCGAACTCCCCGACTATAATTATTCAAAATGAGTAAACAAAATAAAAAAAATTTTCAAGAGTATACTGCTGCCCCTGCTACCCGGAGGTTAGGTAAACATACATACATAGACTCAACTTATATTGCGTAGTTTCTGGGTTGAAGGCCTTACTTCTACCGCGAAACATCCTATATAAGATGTATTTATGTACCTAATCTTTTCGACGCATGCGCCAAAATTCGAAACATCGATTATCTCAAACAGGACTGAAACCCATGTACATACTAGTAATATTACGCTCATTCACGAGTTCTTGTTGTTTTCCTAATTTGGATGCCGCGGTGATAAGGAAATAGCGTTTGAAGTGTGTACGATGGTTTTATTTTATCGAAAATTCAAATTTGAGGTAGGTACCTACATTTATCTCAATTTGCCCAAAAAGACTGTACCGCAGTTAGTTACTTGAGAATGTACGTACACCTGTGTTTGAGAAAAATCGATTTTTGTGTTTACAGCTAAGCCAAAAATCACAGCTCCCCCATAATTAAATTTTGATATTTCGATGTTTTCGTTTTCATTTTCCCCTACGTTGGCGAGGGGGGCGTTAGATCAGAATGGACACCAGGGGCTTGGCATACTTGAATAAATTTTTTAAAAAGAATTGCGCATCCGACACGATTATTTTTCCTCTTGTTGTGGCGTAATTTTATTATTTTTACATGAAATAAAAAATGCATAAACTAATTATTCTTATAATGTATTAATGTGGTATAGGTGGTGGTGAATGCTTTGGTGCAAGCTATTCCTAGTATATTTAACGTGTTATTAGTATGTCTGATCTTCTGGTTGATATTTGCCATTATGGGAGTGCAATTGTTCGCTGGAAAATATCATAAAGTAAATTCTTAATGTATTCAAAACGTTTGGTTTAGTGATAGCCTTTCCGGGTAAATTTAGGTTTTTCCTTTTACAGTGCGAAGACGAAAACGGTAACAAATTGGACCATGAAATTGTTCCCGACAAAGCAACTTGCGAGCGGGAAAACTACACGTGGCAAAATTCGCCGATGAATTTTGATCACGTGGGAAAAGCGTATTTGTGCCTGTTCCAGGTGGCTACGTTCAAGGGATGGATACCTATAATGAATGACGCGATCGATTCTAGAGAGGTAATTGTTAATTCGTATTCGCGATGAATAGGCTTTTACTTTTCTTTTTTTTTGCAGCTTTATAAACAACCGGTGTACGAAACGAATATTTACATGTACCTTTACTTCGTGTTCTTCATAATATTCGGTTCGTTTTTCACTTTGAACCTATTCATCGGAGTGATTATCGACAACTTTAACGAACAAAAGAAGAAGGTAAGGGTTTTAACGTATGAATACTCGTTAGATGGTATTTTCGCAAGTATACAGCATGACCGACTTTTTAGGCTGGCGGATCTTTGGAAATGTTCATGACTGAGGATCAAAAGAAGTACTACAACGCTATGAAAAAAATGGGCTCTAAAAAACCCCTGAAAGCCATACCAAGACCAAGGGTAAGAGGTACAAGTAGTACTAAGGTACTACCTGCGAATCTAAACTAATAATATAGCGTTGTTGTGAAAGTAGTAATACTCCAATGATCGTTGTAATGAAAAGAAAAACAACTAAAACGTTTTGATCTAAGGAAAAAATAACGTGTACCTTTATTTTTAACAATTTTTTTTTGAAGTTTTGACATTTAAGTGATTTTCTTATAGCAAAATTGAACCTAGCCTAACCTCACTTTGATGTGTTACCATGGTCCGAATGATTTTTTAATAGCTAAATCAAACCTAACCTAACCTCTCTTTGAGGAGTTACCACGGTCTGAGTGATTCCTCTTTGAAAAGAACCAACCGTCACCAAATAAATTGAAAATTATAATACAGGTACACTTTGTTCCCTTCTGGAATTACAACGCCAAAAGTGTGCTTTTATCACAGAATGGACTCATCATGCAACGTTGCCAATATTAAATTCTGGTGATTTAAATCACATACAATACCCGACTTTTTTTAAATCGTCTTTATCGACTCCAAAAAAATCGCAAAATAATTTTAAAATTATTTCAAACAAAAAACGTTATACAATCCATGGCCCAAAAATGGGTAGATTTTGAGAAAAAAATTATTTAAGTAATGAGCTTAAGCGCGCGCGCGGTAATCGCTACTTCCCACTACGCAGCAGCGCCTCGTTTACAGTTACGCGCGTTGCTGCGTTGGGAATGTTACTACAGGCCAAACGCGGTGCCGCGCGCTACGATGAACGAGCCGGTACCGCGTAGTGGGAAGTTTCGGCCTACGCTCGTGCGCGGTTTTTGCGATTTTTGACCACGACCCCGTGGAGGCAAAATTTTGAAAAAAATATATGATATCTAGAGGTCAAAAATAGTCTAAAAAATGAGGTTTGAAAATTTTTCAGAGTGAGATAGATACCTAAAAAAAATAAATCAAGTTGAAAACGCCCATTTGGAGGGGAAAAAATCGAAATGAGGGGTTGTTGATTTTTTCATGGAAGGCCCTTATAAGGGTCTATTATTTAGAAAAATTTCAATTAAATCTGTGTACTGTAATTTGAGGATAAAATTCAAGACTTTTTATGCCCCTTAGCCCCACTTTGACCGTGGAGTAGTTGTACAAATTTTCATTCTTTTTTTGATTTACAGTGGAAACCTCAGCTAATAGCGTTCGATATCGTAACCGATAAGAAATTCGACATGATTATCATGTTATTCATTGGTTTAAACATGTTAACGATGACGATGGATAGGTATAGACCATCTAAAGTGCTCGGAGATACTTTGGAAATGTTGAATACAATTTTCATCGTTATATTCTCGACCGAATGTCTTCTGAAAATATTCGCGCTTCGGTATCACTACTTCAAAGAACCTTGGAATTTGTTCGATTTCGTCGTAGTAATTCTTTCCATTATCGGTTCGTGAACAACTACTCGTATACAACTCCTACGCTGTGTATGTAATTCTAAATTCGTCAATGTTGCAGGTTTGGTGCTGAGCGACATCATCGCTAAATATTTCGTCTCACCTACCCTACTTCGTGTTGTCAGGGTAGCGAAAGTTGGTCGTGTGCTGCGTTTGGTAAAAGGAGCGAAAGGAATTCGAACGTTGCTTTTCGCTTTGGCTATGTCTCTTCCAGCACTTTTCAACATTTGTTTGCTATTATTTTTAGTCATGTTTATATTCGCCATTTTCGGAATGTCGTTTTTCATGCATGTTAAAAACAAGAGCGGGATAGACGACGTTTACAATTTTAAAACATTCTGGCAGTCGTTCATTTTGCTGTTTCAAGTGAGTAAAATTGACAGTAAATATATTTGTTTGATGTAGTGAGAGAGGGACTGGCGTATAAGGATGGCCATGGGTAGTGCAGGGTTTTTCATGAGCAATCTGTTCTTGAAGAAGCGATCTTAAAATTGAACAGTTCAATAAATCTGTTCAGTTCTAGAAATACCCGCTCTCTGTTCATTTCCTAGTTTTCTTATATCTGTGATGAACAGTTCGAACGAAGAGCGAATCGCAAAAGAGCGAGATGTATTTTACATTAGTTCAACGATCAACTTGAATTAAGTAGTTCTTTTCACGTTTGTACATAGTACGTAGCTAGTAGCTACTAGCTACATACTTCGTAGTTACATTCTTCGTTCATTCTTCAAGTCGTTCATCAAACGCGTTCGTATGTGGCTTGATACGTTTGTGTAGTACTGTACAGGAACTAGAACAATATGTATACTAAACGCAGCGCATGCGCAGTACACTGTAATAGTACTACTACGAGAACTACAACTCTGTTCGTCGTTCAAGTTGTTCAGCAAACTTGTTTGTTCCGAATGTAGTTGTTCTATTACAGTGTACCGCGCTGTGTTTATATTTATTGTTCTTGTCCGTGTACTGTACTACTCAAGCGTATTGTTGTATCTAGGCACATATGAGCACGTTTACTGAACTACTTGAAGTACTAATCTCATGTATTCTAGTAAATCGTCGAAAAGTAGGAATAGAACAGTGAACTGGTAAAAAGTTCATGTTCATTAAAAAGAACATGTTCATTAAGAAGAACAGAATCAAAACGAACTGTTCTTCAAAAAGAACCATTTTACTTAGCACTAGCCATGGACATGATCCACGAACGAATTTGTTGTCCGGTTGAACGACAACCTCCACTATTTTACCCACGTGTCCTATATGTGATTAATTCGTATTCGATACGAAAGTAGGAAAATTTTGAGTCCTCTTCGCAAATCGTTCGTTCGGTTGCGAGTATTCGGAAAATAAATCACGAACCTCGTAGATTACCTACATCACAAACGTATTTCAGATGTCTACCTCGGCTGGATGGGACGGCGTACTTGACGGTATTATCAACGAAGAAGAATGCGATCCCCCTAATATGGAAATGGGATCTCCTGGATCGTGTGGAAACGCCACCATCGGAATTACCTTTTTATTGTCATATCTAGTGATTAGTTTTTTGATAGTCATCAACATGTATATCGCGGTCATCTTGGAAAACTATTCACAAGCCACCGAAGACGTTCAAGAAGGTCTAACCGACGACGATTACGACATGTATTACGAAATATGGCAGCAGTTCGATCCAGATGGCACGCAGTACATCAGATACGATCAATTATCCGATTTCCTGGATATTCTTGAGCCGCCGCTACAAATCCATAAGCCTAATAAGTATAAAATCGTATCGATGGACATTCCGATTTGCAAAAACGACAGGATGTTCTGCGTCGATATTTTGGACGCGTTGACGAAGGACTTTTTCGCGCGAAAAGGTACGCGTAAAAGGTTGATTATGCTGGTATACCCTAACCTAAGTAATATTCAACCAATACCCGTTCAACACGCTTAGGTAATCCGATTGAGGAAGCCGTCGAAATCGGAGAAATACAAACCAGACCCGACGAAGCTGATTACGAGGCCGTTAGCTCGACATTATGGAGGCAACGCGAAGAATACTGCGCCAACATAATTCAAAACGCTTGGAGAAAACACAAACACATCGAAGCGCCACCGTCCGAACCGCAACCCCCGAAATCACCCGATGGCCAACCGACCACCGTTTTGGTCGACAGTGATGGTGTCTCAATCAAAAACGGGCATAAAGTGGTTGTGCATTCGAGATCTCCTTCAAATGCATCGGGGCAAGCCGAGGTTTGAGAATAGTTACTCCGCATTAATGGTTTGTAATTCTCGTCCCGAAATCCATTCGGTTTTCATTTCCAAAACTCACGCCGAACAGGCTACAATACTAGAATACTACCACGCTGCGCCGCGCTGAATCTTTACGCTTCGCGTTCGCGGTAGTACGAGTAGGTCGATTCCATTCGGTTCCATTCGGCTGGAGGAGTAGTTGTGATCGTGGTAATTTCATTTGTAAAATGAAAACACACCGTATTTCCTACTTAGTGCCTAGTGCCCAACTCAAATTTTACAGTACCTTCCATTTTGAAGATAGGCAAAAAGTCAAGATGGGTTTTGGGGCCCACGTTTCGGGGTTCACTTTTGAAAACCAAGTCTCGGGTCTTGGGTCCGGGTCTTGAAATTACATTTTTGTGTCTTGAGGCTTCGAGCCATGGCTCAACTCATCGGTGCTTTTCGGGTTTCAAGGCCTGGTCTTGAGCTGGGGCCAACCCTCGCAAGCCTTGGTTTAGGTAACTGAAATCTTCCAATGAAAAGGAAAATTCCAACGTTGCTGGCGAAGATCCACTTTAGAAAGTAACTCTTCCAAGTTCTCGACGTTACTTCTTTTACTCGTATTCGCATTACCTTGACATTTTTGTCTAATTCGCCTAAATCTGTATATGGACTCTTCGTCGTTTTATTCGGAGTTTTTATATATCTCATCAAATATTTGGTGCTACACCTAAGCTATACTCATGTACGTGAGGGCATGAGACATGGGCAAAATTAACACGGGAAATTAATACCTTGTTCGGCGCTTTAAACATCAGGAAAATTATCTACATATTCGGTATTCACTCATTTACTCACGCTTTCGAATACACGACTGTTTTATTAATACGTATCAGGTATCACGTAGCCAATAGTAGTCATCTTCCATCTATATTTATATTTAGTCTGTTCCATAAAGTTTATATGTATTTATACTAGTAAATTCCTGGAAGATTACCAGTAAATTTCTTGAAAATTACCAATAAATTTCTGGAAAATTACAAGTAAATAACTGGAAAATTACCAGTAAATTTCTGGAAAATCACCATTAATGTTCTGGAAAATTACTAGTAAATTTCTGCAAGAATTACCAGTAAATTTCTGAAAAATTACAAGTGAATTACTGGAAAATTACCAGTAAATTTCTGAAAAATTACCAGTAAATTTCTGGAAAATTACCAGTAAATTTCTGGAAAATTACCAGATAATTTCTGGAAAATTACAAGCAAATTAATGGAAAATTAATAGTAAATTTCTGGAAAATTACAAGTAAATAACTGGAAAACCTGAAGTGGATTCCTGGAAAATTACAAGTGAACTACTGAAAAATTACCAGTAATTTCTGGAAAATTACCTGTAATTTCTGAAAAAGTACCAGTAATTTCTGGAAAATTACCAGTAAATTTCTGAAAAATTACTAGTGAATTGCTGTCGTATGTGCAAAATTAACAAAAAATGAAATCAAAAAGGAAGCTACCCGACAACGTAACACGCTTCAATACATATACACGCAAAGTAGTTAGTGATTTATAAATTATACATTATTAATTATTTAATACCTATATTAATTACGATACTACAGGAACAAGAAACACTTCCGTGACGTGTTACTCAACTCAGATTTGTCGTTGCTTCATTTTTCTTCCCAACAGCCAAATCGTACTGCCTTCTAACGGGTCAAAAATATAAACACAATGTGATAACAATTCACTTTTTCTTTAGCACAATTTGTACCTCAATGTTATTACGCTGGATTCATTTGATTGTGCGTTTAGATTTTTATTAAATTGTTACAAATTTTAGAGTTTTCTTTTTTAATTGTTAGCAATTTGAATGCATTTTAATTTACTTAAGCTTAGGAATACAATTACATGTATTTGTATGTTTATAATTATTTGCAATAATAATTGTTAAAAGTTTAAAAAAAAAATCACCTTGTTATTTTTAATTTTGTGATAATAATTGACGCTGTTGTAAAATCAATCTTAAGTACAACGTTACCAAATTGGCAATATTTCCTCACCGTCAATGTTTAACGGTTCGTTCGCCTTGCCATTTTTTCTTCGTTTCTTTTCTCTTTTTTTCGTTCAACGAATTCATTTAAATTCGTAACAATAATATTCTTTAAATTTTTTTTCTTATTTTTTATCGTAATTCTAATACATACCCGAGTACATATGTATGTACTTTTTTTTATTTGTTTGCTATTTTCCATTATACGATGAATTTGATACGAATAATATAGTATGTTTTTCTGCTAAACCGGTGCATAAGTTGCTTTTTTTTACTTCATCTTTTATTACCCGTTTATTTTTATTTTTACTTTTTTTTCTTCTTTTCTTTCCATTCTTCGTTTTTCGTTTATAGTAGTCTTATGGTATTTCATTTTGTTATTTTTAAAGATGTAAAATACAAACAAAATGCAATTATGGAAAATTCGATAATCATTTCAAAAAATTTTAATTCTAAGAACTGTTGTTTTATGATCGAAATAAAACTAGCATTGAATTGCTCGAAACATCGAGTTTGATTTCTTTGAGCGATGTTCAATACAACGGAAAAAATCAATCAATTAATATTACCCAAATGAATAGTTTAAGAATATAAAATTATAAAACTTTGGTTTATTCATATGAAAGGCGGTAACCGGGCAAGCAGACCGATTCGGCCTTTTTGTTAAAAAAAAATTGAAATTAATGTGGTAGTTGGTACTATTGAGACACGCTCATGACCAAAATTTTATAACCCTACCCTCACCCCTTTCTGAGGAAAAAATTCCCAATTGAAAAACAGTTGGAAATTTTTTACCAAGGGAGAAGTTGAAATTTTAGTATGTGGTAGACCTTGATGTATAGTCTTTACACAAAAATCGGCAACCCCCCCACCATCATTTTATCCCCATCAAAACACGTTTTTTAACTTGTTTTTTTTTTTATTTAACTACGGCCCCGCTGAGTGAAAATTTTGAAACTTCGGTTGTAGGTGCACTATTGACCCCCAAATGATAAAAATATCTTCTCAAAATTTTCACTCAGCGGGATCATGGTGAAAAACCAAAAAAACGTACAAAAATTGACTTTTTCAACTCGAAAAAAATCGTAAAATAATCTTCAAACTATTTATAATAAAACACGTTATATAGCCAAAGACCCAAAAATTGGTAGATTTCGAGAAAAAAATAGTTCAAGTAATGAATTCAAGCCCGTGCGCGGTTGTCTACACTTCCCACTGAGCGATAGCGCATCGTTCGTAACAACGTGGGACGTTCGGCGCGTTCTTGCATGAAACGACAAAGTGGGCGTTTCACGTTGTAACGCAACATACCAAATGCGGCGTGTCGCGCGTTGTTGCAAACGAAGCGCTACTGCACAGTGGAAAATGCTGATGATCGCGTGCGCGCTTGAATTCATTACTTGAGCAATTTTTTTCTCGAAATCTACCCATTTTTGGGTCTTTGGCTATATAACGTGTTTTATTATAAATAGTTTGAAAATTATTTTTCGATTTTTTTCGAGTTGAAAAAGTCAATTTTTGTATATTTTTTTGGTTTTTCACCACGATCTCGCTGAGTGAAAATTTTTTAAAAATATTTACATTTTTTGGGGGTTAATAGGGCATCTACCACCGAAGTTTCAGAATTTTCACTCAGCGGGGGCGTAGTTAAATTGAAAAAAACAAGTTAAAAACGTATTTTGGTGGGGATAAAATAATGGTGGGGGGTTGCCAATTTTTGTGTATAGGCCATACATAAAGGTCCACCATATACCAAAATTTCAACCTCCTCCCTCTTATCTTTTCTGAGAAAAAAATTCTCATCTGTTTTTCAATTAGAAATTTTTTCCTCAAAAAAGGATGTGGGTAGGGGTATGAAATTTCGGTCATGCACGTATCTCAACGGTACCTAACTACTACATTAATTTCATAAGTAAGTATAAATTGTAGTCATCACTATGATATTGTAGATAATGCGACAGACATATCTGCCAATATGTACGCCACCGATGCCCACACTGCGGTACACAAATCCAAGTCTTTGGGATTTTCCACCGTCATAGTATCACCCTCGGAATGATGAAACCAAAAATATTTCGAGTTCTTGTTACCCAAACTGACTCCTGGTACGCCTTGCTCTTGCCATAACGCAATATCTGATCCAACAGGGTATTCATTACGTTGAAGAAGAGTTGCGTTAAATGGTTCCATTAATCTGAACGAAAAATAAAAATAAAAGCAATTACCAGTTTCATCCAGTTAATCTTGTTGACCTTTGACCTTGAGTAACTCAATACGCAGAGGTCAAATCGATGAGGAGTTGAGGACTTTTGACATTTTATTTGTAATGCTCATCTAAAGGTTTACCCGATTTTCACTCTTTCATAAGAGAAAGTTTCCGTAATTAATTGAATAGGTATTAAGTACTGACTTTAGAATTTCTTGGATCATACAAGCTGCTTTTTCCGAACCATGAAATTCCACACCTGTTGGCGTAAACGTTCCTTCATCGGATTCCATGACGACGGTTAAATTTTTTATTTCATTCGCATGATTTTTCAAATAACTCCTAGCGCCCCAATATCCTTCTTCTTCGGCTGTCCATAGAACGGACCTATTAACATCGTGACGTCATTTGTCGTAGCAATTTTATGTACCTCAAGCGTAGGTACATATTACACATATAATTTTTCAAGGGGAAATTCATACCTCAATGTACGTCTAGGCTGCAATTTCAACTCTTTCAAAATATACAAACTGGTCCAAGAAATGAACGCCCCCCCTCCATCATCCATTGCTCCTTGTCCTACGTCCCAACTGTCAATATGACCCGATACAAGAACAACTTCATCACTCATCTGTGATCCTCGTATCTCGGAAATGATATTTCGTGAAATGGCCGTTGGCAATTGACGAGCTCCCATTTTCAACAGTATTTCGATCGCTATGCCTGAATCAACGGCCAGCGTTCCGATATTAAATGTGTTAATAGAATTAGCACGTGTTGCGTAAATTACTGCGAATAACCTCTATCGTAGATGCGTTGCAGAAGTTGCGCATTTTCTATTGAAATACAAGCGGTGGGTATTTTCAGCGAGCCTTTATAGCTTTGCGCTCCGGTGTGAGGACTCGAAATGGAAAACGGCGTGATTGAGCGTATCAATACCGCAACGGCGCCCAACTTGGCTGCTTCCGAAGCGCCGTTTGAACGATAGACTACCGTTTCCCCGTAAGAAACGTATTCCTCGTTAAATACCACGATTTTTCCGCGAACCTCGATCTGCATAGTGGAAGTAGTCGTGTCGCATCGTGTGTCGTGGGAAACCAAAGTACAGATGCAGATGCAATGCAGCGTACGTTGTTTGGACATGGTAAATAAAATTGAAAAATAATCATCTGTAGCTGTAGGTATTCAGGTGACTGAGGTAGACCTACTAGTTACAGCAAAATGCCATACCACATATAATCTATACACATATACAAAATTATAGCGGTTTTCTTTGTGAACCCATCACGCCAGAAAGAGCGAACCGAATTTCGCCAAATTTTTAACATGGTAAATTACCGGTAATTACCGTAAGTACGGATAGTTGATGGTAAGTTACCGAAAAACCGAAAATTTATCAACAGTAAATTATCGTAAATTGGTGGTAAAATACGCAAAATAGCGGTAAACTACTGCAAATTATGACTAAACCACTGTAAATTACCGGTGAACGGCATGAATTAAATTACTCGTAAATTACCATAAATTACCGGTAAATTACCAGAAAATTACCATAAATTACCGATATGTTACATAAATTAGATTACTGGTAAATTACAGAAATTGACGATAAATTACCAAAAATTACTGGTAAATTACAGAAAATAAATTATTGGTGAATTACAGAAGTTATCGGTAAATCACCAAAAATTACCGGTAAATTACTTTAATTGAATAACTGGTAAATTACAAAAATTTACAGTAAATTACCTTAAATCACCAGTTAATTACCGTAAGTTACTGGTAAATTACAAAAAATTACCGGTAAATTACGTAAATTAATTACTTGTAAATCACAAAAAATGACCATAAATCACCGGTAAATTACAAAAATTGACGGTAAATTACCATAAGCTAATGATATATTACCATAAATTACGAGTAAATTACCACAAATTACCAGTACATTACCATAAGTTACCGGTAAATTACTTTAATTGAATAACTGGTAAATTACAAAAATTTACAGTAAATTACCTTAAATCACCAGTTAATTACCGTAAGTTACTGGTAAATTACAAAAAATTACCGGTAAATTACGTAAATTAATTACTTGTAAATCACAAAAAATGACCATAAATCACCAGTAAATTACCATAAATCACCGGTAAATTACAAAAATTGACGGTAAATTACCATAAGCTAATGGTATATTACCATAAATTACGAGTAAATTACCACAAATTACCGGTACATTACCATAAGTTACCGGTAAATTAACATAAATTACTGGTAAATTACAAAGAATTACCATAAATCGCTATTAAATTACCATAAATTACCGGTACACTGTAACAAATTACCGGTAAATTACAAAAATTGACGGTAAATTACCAGTAAATAACGTAAATTGAATTACTGATAAATTACAAACAATTACCGTAAATTACCAGTAAAATTCCTTAGGTTACCGGTAAATTACAATAAGTGCATATTCTCTACATATGTAGAGTAGACGCACGGACCAAGTAGGTGGCTACTGGCTAGGTACTTGATTATGACTAGAAACCAAAGTGTTTAGGTATGTACGATGTACTTATTCTTACCGTATTCGAAATATTTTTTAGTTCTTCGAACGATCTTACTACTATTGCGCTAGCCGTTATTCCGTCTTCGCCTGTGCCGACGCTTCCGCCGAGTCCGAGCATTGATAATTTGAACGCTCTAGGTTTAATTAAATAAGCTGATTCTTCGCCTCTGAAAATTGACGTAAACGGTCAGTTGAAGTCGATCTACGTCCATATGAGATGTATTCGTTGTTTTGTTTGTTAGCAGGCGAGTAGATGGTAGATCGATAGATAAGATAAATTTATTCATCATGTGATTTCCAACATGATAACAAGACAGTACAGTGATATACCTTATATTCAGGTAACAGGTATAACGTCGTGAACGGTGACTCGTACAAATTGAAATTACTATAAAAACTTGCCTGATCCATCGCGGTACTTGGGCCGGCTCTCCATGTACGTTTTCCAGTTTGTAAGTATTATTGAGTCTATCCAGTAAAAAATCGATGGAGTTTTCTAAATTTCGAGTTCCTGCCAATCTGGAACCGAAGGTATCGACGAATAAAGCGAGTTCGTTCCACGTGAAATTCCTAAACGGTGCGTTTTTTTCGACTATAGCGTCCTTTATGCGATCCACGATGTGTTTGTAGGATTTAATTTCCGCCCTTAGCGTCTCCATCGATTCAATGAGCTCGCAGTTGAACTTGGTTAAAACGACGCCGCACAGAGATAAAAAAACGATTGCTTGTACACTCACATACATGATGTCCACTAAAGCTAATCAGTCGAGTGACAAATCAATTACCAAGCATTCGAGACACGACGTGACATGTGCATTACGCCTAACGCGATGAACTGGCTCTCAGTAGTTGGTTTCAATTTCGATACCTAGATATAGTGGTGTTTTTCGCTCCACCCAATTCAGATGGAATCTTATCTTCACGCATGATTTTCGTTCGCGTTGTTTTCCTGCTTCGATAAAAATTATAAAAAATACATTTCTAGTTTCCTACATACGCGTCATGCAGCACAGATAATCGGCAATTCGACCGGACGCAGATAGAGGAATATATTTGTTAATTGTTATAACTTGAATACAGAGTAGAAGCTTCATACAGGAAAATTCGCACCAAAATATTAATAATCCCAAAATATCGTATTTTCACGATTATTTGATGGGGAAGTGCTCGAATTCCATCGCGTCGCGGTCGTCCTCCAGGCAGTTCTATCTTACTGTAGAGTTGCGGGGGATGAAATTCACGTAGAATGTTATTTAAGCCCCTACCCATTCCCTTATCACAGATGTTTAATCTGGTGGGTCTTCCGCAATGTCCAAAAATAGCGACAAGGCGCAATTGCTAGACAAAGGAGAGGAAAAGGGGGAGGGGATGGAAAGTCATAAATTTACGAATGCGTGATACGAACTATAATTGAAGTGCATCACACAAACTCACGCATAAATGGAAGAAGAATTCATTTATTATACAAAATTTACGTTTTTTAAAATTGACATTTTTTTGAACCCCTTTAAAGGGGAGTCAAGTTCAAGGAAAAGGGGCCATGTTTGGTATCATTTTGTAGGGAATTTTACGTAGATTATTTCTTGTTTGAACTATTTTTTCCTACATGCTGTAGTTTTCAAGTGATAGTCGAAAAATTGAATTGTGGACACGTTCGGACCCCTAGGGAACAAAGCACAGGGGTTGGAGTGGTTGACTTATGTTTTTTATACAAAGGGGACCCCAATCAACACTTAAAAGCAATAAAACGCTTTCCAGAAATTTTACCCCCAAAAAACCCCTATTTGTCTAGATTATAAAAAATTCACATACTTTATCGCTGTTCAGCTCAAAAACTAGATGCGCGACCACACTTTTTTTCCAGCGCCATTTGTAGAGAATTTTATGTAATTTAATTTCGGATGTAACAAACTTCATGAGAATACGGTTTTCCCACATTTAGAAGCAAAAAACAGAATTTATGTAAATATTGTTTTAAAGTTCACAATAAGGATTGCACGTAGCTCGTAATCTAAGCCAGTTACATTAACTCTTAATATGTGCATTTTGTAGAGAATTTAGTGGGTTTCAATTTTGAATTGAGGTATTTTTTTGGTAAAACCAGTTTTCGCGAAGATATAAGCAAAAAACTGATTTTAGGGGGCTAAGATCCACCAAAGAGGGGACTAGCGAATACAACATTCAACCCTGAGTGAAATATGTTGTAATGGGTATCAAATACTAGTGATGTAGTAGATATATATACCAAAGGGCATTTTCCATTTTCCCTCATTTTGCAAACTCAAATTCTAGAGTGAACTGATTATAAAGGTGAGGAGTGCCAATGCTTATTTGAAGTTGAAAATCATAATTTTTGTGTTCTTGTACAACGCTGTAATTACTTCTTAATTTTATGTAATTAGGGGTTATTTTTGACGAGTGATGGTTTGGTCGAGATTTTCCTAAATTATACCACAGCTTTGATTTCGTAAAAATATAAATTGTGCCAATATTTTTTTGACCCGCTGTATATTACTTAGTACGAGTATATGTATATATAATAAAGGCCCATGTTGTACCAATATATGCACCGTAGTACATTTTTGTGGCGTGGCTGTGAGCATGCGAACTAAGGTGTGTTTGAATACAAAAAAGTGCCTTGTACATCGCGGCGCTATTTTAGGTTACGAGTATTAACGTACGATTCCAAGTCAGTTTTCGATTTGTCTGTTGGTGAAGGAAGTCCTACGTTTGCATTAAACAGTAACTGTGTCCACATTGTACGAGAAAAATTACATATCCGATAATTTTTTTAGTCTTTAATTATGGTTATGGTAACGTAATAGAAAATTATTTTTATCTGTGTTTATTATAATTTTTGAGCGAGAAATGGTGAGCTACACTGCGCTAGAAGTAAGTGTTTATCATTCTGATGATGTAATGTGGGTATATGGCCATGGGTAGGTACGTTTGTCTGATGAGCATGTGATAGACTGTAATCTCAAACGTATTTCTTCACATTTCGGATTAAGAATTGATAAAGTAAATGAGTTTTTGTGAGCAATCCGGTTAATTCAGAAGGCTCTTGATAGTTTCTTAAATTAAAATAATTAGGTGCAATCGCTAATTCGTAGAATTAAATTATGTTTATGACAAACCATCGAAAACATTCCCTCGTTGTCGATTTGTAGCTTGAAAACTTGCCATATAATCGATTTCAAATTTTTTCAGAACATTCTATAATATTATAGAATGTTCTGAAATGCGAATTCATCACTCGCATAACATTGTTTGTTTTTTTTTTCACTATTTAGGAAGAAAATAAAAGAAAAACAGCGCGAGAAGAAACTGACGCAGTTGAAAATGGAAAAAAGTTGATTGTGTAAAAAATTTCGCTTATTTATTCTGCCTTCTGTATTCAAATGATTCTTACCATTATTCAACATGGCGCGCTACGCATCGCTGTTGATGCTGTTATTGATGATTTATTCAGTCATAAGTAAGTAATAGCCGTTTTGCACGGAAAATTCAAGATGTTTATTTTTCATCCTACGTATTCATTATTGTACCGCGTTACCGTACTTCCAGCAAGTAATCAAATGTCACAACGAATGGCTTCCCTTTTCTTAGGGTTTGTAGCACATTACTATTGAGGTGCAAACCATTGGGTATAATTTTATGAAAAAAGAACTCGTTAATTCAAAGTACAAACCACCAGAGCGAATGTTTCTCGCTGAATAAACGTCTCCCATTCAACGAGATGTAAAATAAATTGCATACTCGATTTGCCGTAAATATACATTTACCGTGATAAATAAGTTGCATAACTGATTCGCCGTAAATATCGCAAGAAAAACCGATAGAATTGCAGTTTTATTTTTAAAAATTACAGTTTGCGATTGTACTAGTATTCTCGTTATGCTTATTATTTTACAATTATTTATTCATTATTTATGTTTTAATTTTAATTTTAATTTTCACTTTATCAATTACTCTTATTTGCGGAGTCGCAAACTGGAAGTAAACTGCAATTCGTAAAAGAAGCATGAATTTCAGTATGATGAATATTGATACAAAAACAAAATTTTTTAGACCGGGAGGCATTCTTGCTTCCCTCTTCCTCCCCCCCCGTGGAACTATTAATATTTGAAATTGGCTGGAAAATTTGTATACCGATGAAATTTCAATATTTTCGTGTCTATCAATAGGTACTCGTTAGTACTATACTTTTTCATCATTAGATTGGTTTTACCGCGTCTCCCCCGCTCAGGAGGCGCCAACCCCCAAAGTGTGGAGCCAAAAAATATTGCCTCTCAAAATTTAAATATTGCTTAGGGAAAACATGTAAAACGTAGATGTTACTGCTAGAAATAATTTTTTCGTTCGACCCCTCTTACCATCCACCCCCGAGCCCCCTGATGGAATACGAGTAATCCAATGTAAATAATCATATAAAAAAACTGTACTTGATGTTACCAGCACCAATTTCGGTTTGATAAATATTGATATAAAAACAAAATTTTCGAGACCGGGAGGCATTCTTGGTCCCTTCTTCCTCCCCCCTGTGGGAATATGAATTTTTTAAATTGGCTGAAAAATTTTTATACCAATGAAATTTTAATGTTTTGATGTCTATCAATAGGTACTTGTTAGTACTACACTTTTTCATCATTGTATTGGTTTTCCCACGTCTCCCTCGCTCAGGGGGCGCTAACCCCCAAGGTGTGGAGCTAAAAAATGTTGCCTCTCAAAATTTAAATATCGATTAGGGAAAACAGGTAAAACGTGGATGTTACTGCTAAATCAATTTTTTCATTCAAGCCCTCCTACCCTCCACCCACAAACCCTTCTGACGGAATACAGGTAGTCTGATGTAAATAATCCTATGAAAAACCTGCATTTAATGTTACCAACACAAATTTCGATATGATGGATACTGATACAAAAAAAAAATTTTTCGAGACTGGGAGGCATTCTTGCTCCCCTCTTGCTCCCCCTCTGTGGAGTTACGAATTCTTGAAACGGTCTCGAAAATTTTCTTACCGGCGAAATTTCAATATTTTGGTGTCTATCAATAGGTATTTGTTAGTACTACATTTTTTCATCGTGAGATTGCATTTTTCGTATCATCCCTCCTCAGGGGGCGCCGACCCCTAAAATGTGGAGCCAAAAAAATCGTGTCTGAAAGTTCTTATTTCGCTTAGAGAAAACATACCAAACGCACATGTTAGTGCTATAATTCATTTTTCCATTCGACCCCTTTTACCCCCCACCCCCAGACACCTTAGGATGAAACATAAAGTGATCCAATGTAAAAAACACAACTGCAATTGACAATACAAGAGCAAATTTTGGTTGATAAGAATGTTCATCAGAATTACCACCTTGAATGACAAAACTTTCATTGCTCATTGATAAGACTCTTTATCGGTGAGTCATCCAGGTCTTCGATGATCTTTTCCTTTTCCTTATCTTACAAACAATGTCAATTAGCGAGCAAAATTTATAAGTAAAATAAATATAAAGAAGTTTCATTGCATAAGTATTTCGAGTATGTAAAGTTTGCACGCCAAATATGCGCATATGTAGTTCATTACGCTTTAGAAAATATTTATCCTCATTTTTGAGGGTCAACTGAAAAGAAAAAAAAATTGTCGATTTTTTAATTCCGCGTATTTGATAAACACGAACTAAATATCTAAACTTTCAGTTGATCTACCTAATTTAATCGAGTTTTCATTTCGCAGGATTAAATTGCGCGAAAAGCAGTGCGAAAAAAATTCTGAAAGACTTTTTACATGATTCTCCAGAAGCGAAGTTGGGACCATACTTCGATATGTCGTCGTATCCAGATAATATAACTGGCTTGGTAGGACATACGACGTATTTACGCTGTAGGGTACGGAACTTGGGAAATGAAACGGTAAATAGGATTAAATTAGGTGAACTCTTTCGTTTTATGCTACATTGAAACGTTATCTCTGGCGATTTAGGTTTCATGGATTCGACATCGCGATATCCACTTACTAACTGTTGGCCGATATACTTATACCAGCGATCAAAGATTCGAAGCGGTACATCTGCCTCATTCGGACGAATGGGGTCTAAGGATAAAATACCCCCAAAAAAAAGATTCCGGCATGTACGAATGCCAAATGAGTACCACACCACCTGTTGGATATCCTATTTACTTGTCGATAGAAGGTAATGTATGTTGTGTAATGTCTAATTAGTAATTTGGAGCCCTCTCGTGTTTCGCTTGTATTCGTTGTACTTCATATTTAAAGCGGAGTTAAACGATTGCTTGATCAGATATGCTAAATTTATTCATATTCAACATTTACCTCGCATTTCCAATTTTCTTTAGTTTCTTCTTTATTTAAAGTACAAAAGTATTCTACTCAAAAAAACACCAAATGAAGTTGGGCAATCCGAATGTATTGATTGTTATAGTAATCTTGACTCTGATCTATGTTATGCGTAGAAGCGGTTACTGAAATTTTAAGAGGACCAGATTTATTCATTGACGCGGGTAGCACAATAAATTTAACATGTTTAATCGAATACACACCTGAACCTCCATCGACCATCACTTGGAGACATGACCAAGAGGTGAAGTAAAATTTGGATACTCTAGATAATTATAATAATTTGTTTACCTACGTAAATTAAATGACAAACATTCGAATTGAATCGCGTGTGAGAACCAAGAAGGCAAAAACAGCAAAGAGTACGTTATGCTCGTAGACTAACTCCTAAAATTTTGGTGCATTTTTCGTTCCCACTATTCGGGACATCAACATCCGAGTAATTTAACTGTGGGAAAAGTTATTTGGGGAAAATCAACGGAAATTTGTTAAATCATTCTCAAAAATGACCATTTGGGCGATTATTAACCGTTTGAAAATCCACGATGGACTATTTCTATATAATTCTGATTCCATTTTACATTTACATTAGGAAGTAAATTTTGACTCACCCCGAGGCGGCGTTAGTTTAGTAACGGTGAAAGGAGCTGCGACGACTAGCCGATTGCTTATACGAGATGCTAAACCAGAAGATTCTGGAGAATACTCGTGTCTACCATCGAATTCTAAATCGTCTACCGTTCGCGTACATATTCTAAATGGTAAGTTCATATGAGTAAGCATTGATAGCGTAACCAAGTACCTATGCCACATTCGACCTCTGTCCCTTCGTTTTTGTAATTTACCGTCAATTTCTGTAATTTACCGGTAATTTGTGGTAATTTACCAGTAATTTAATTCATGTAATTTACCGGTAATTTATGGTAATTTACCTTCAATTTCAGTAATTTACTAGTAATTCAATTTCTGTCATTTACCGGTAATTCACAGTAATTTATTGTAATTTACCGCCAATTTCTGTAATTTACCAGTGATTTAATTCCTGTAATTTACCGGTAATTTGTGGTAATTTACCAGTAATTTGTGGTAATTTACCAGTAATTTAATTCATGTAATTTACCGGTAATTTATGGTAATTTACCTTCAATTTCAGTAATTTACTAGTAATTCAATTTCTGTCATTTACCGGTAATTCACAGTAATTTATTGTAATTTACCGTCAATTTCTGTAATTTACCGGTAATTTGTGGTAATTTCCCAGTAATTTGTGGTAATTTACCAGTAATTTAATTCATGTAATTTACCGGTAATTTATGGTAATTTACCTTCAATGTCAGTAATTTACTAGTAATTCAATTTCTGTCATTTACCGGTAATTTACAGTAATTTATTGTAATTTACCGTCAATTTCTGTAATTTACCAGTAACTTAAATTCATTAATTCACCAGTAACTTAATTTCTGTAATTTACCGATAATTTAATTATATAATTTTCCGGTAATTTATGGTAATTTACCTTCAATTTTTGTAATTTACCAATAATTCAATTTCTGTAATTTACCGGTAATTTCCCGTCGATTTTTGTTATTCACTGATAATTTCTCGGTAATTCAACATCAATTTCTGTAATTTACCAGTAACTTACGGTGATATTCCGCTAATTTATGGTAATTTACCGTCATTTTTTGTAATTTACCAATAATTTAATTTCTGTAATTTACCGATAATTTACCGATAAATTATGGTAATTTACGAGTAATTTATGACAATTTACCAGTAATTTTTGGTGATATACCCTCAATTTTTGTAATTTAC
This sequence comes from Maconellicoccus hirsutus, assembly GCA_003261595.1. NCBI lineage: Eukaryota > Metazoa > Arthropoda > Insecta > Hemiptera > Pseudococcidae > Maconellicoccus > Maconellicoccus hirsutus. Next base: position 32,469 of record QBDW01000358.1, read on the forward strand.
AAGTAATTTAATTGATCTCATTCACCGGTAATTTACAGTTGATTTACAGTTAGTAACCAATGATAACTTACCGTAAATTTTCGGTTTATCGGTAACTTACCATTAACTATCCGTATTTACGGTAATTACCGGTAATTTACTATGTTAAAAATTTGACGAAATTCAGTTTGCTCGTTCTGGCGTGATGACGGCTGTCAGTTTATACGCGTTGATTTTTATTTACAATTTTTCAATTTTGTAGGTGAGCATCCTGCGGCGATGCATCACGGACTAGGAAGCATGCCGATGTGTTCGCCCGTTGTAAGTGCTTTCATCGTATCCATTACCTTGTTGCTTGCCCTATCGAATGACAGTTGAAGTCGAATTGTCATAATTTCACTACGTTAAACAACCCATGATTTTTTTTTATCGTAAATTTAAGTAGGTATTCTTTTTATTTTTTTATCTTTCAATAGATAATAAATGTGTTTCTTTGATTTTAATCGTAATATTCTGGCAGCGATCTAATGAAGCTCAAATTGTGTATGTGATATCCTTTATGTGTCTTACACTGTACCTAGTACCTCTACCTACTACATACCTGCATACTTTGTCTAGCGGGCTTGAATTCCCCAAGTACCTATAGTCCTATACTCGGTAGATACTCAGCTGTCTAGCTCACCCGCGAGTACAACTAGGTGCAAACAAACAAATGTTTTCAGGTAAGCAACGAGCATGCAGTTTTGCCGTATGAATTCTTTCTATTGTACTTTATAGAATAGTGTACACGAAAAATTGATTAAATTTCTTAGATAAATGCGTTTCCAGATTCGCGATCAGAAAAATTAAAAAAATAAACATAGGTACCTAGCTACCTACGTACCTACTACATTACAAGTGCACCTAGCTGTAGCTACTTACAAATTATCATTCACAACTGAATGCAGCGGTGGATTGCAACGAAAATCGTAATTTAACAGAAATGTAATTCAAGACATGTTCCCGAGGGGTGAAGTTTTTGTTCTTCGATGTCAGTATTTTAGCGTTGAACGATAAAATCGATCAGTTGTATCTAATTTCAGTTTTAATAAAACGGAAGTATCTTCATTCTTCACTAAATCCTGAAATCGTTTATTGTTGGCTACTTACCAGCTAACTTCTCGCTTCACCATTTCTCTGACCAGCCTTCGTGTGTTTACTATCACAATAGCAAACGTCTGCGAATCCGCGATTATGAAATGATTCAGTGCATTCAATTTTTATTATTTGTATTGTGCATATTGATAAATTTAATTTGCTGCCAAGAACAAAATGAAAACGAAAATTATCACGAATACATCGAAATGGAAGCTGACGATGAGGACGATTTGTCAGCGTACGATGAAAAAGAAATGAAATGGATAAGAGATGCCGTTTTAAATGTCGCCTTTTATTTGAGATCTCACAAATTCAACGGTTTCGATACCCGGTGAATTACGTGAAATTTTTCATGCTTTGATACTTAGGCTACTAATGTAGTGCCTTCGATTTTTTTATAAATTCTGCTGATAATTACTCCGCTCCTTTAAAATTCTATTACATTAAGGCTATTCTTTACCATTCTTATCAGTAAGATTTTTCTGAAAAAAGGGGGTCACTTAGTTACCACTTTTTTCGAAAACTACTGAACGGATTTGACTGCGGTTTGATTTAATTTAAAGGAAATCCACTTGGGAAGAACTGTACGGGAGATTTTTTTGATTAATTGATTACAAAACGAAAAAAACGCCATTTAGTGAGAAAATTTTAGTAGTGATATCTCAGCTCCTAAGACGAAAATTGAAAATCTGGCCCGTAGTGGTGTAAA
>QBDW01000359.1:0-43148 GCA_003261595.1 Maconellicoccus hirsutus
CGATGATTTGGATATTGGATTCACTAGCCGAACCCCAGAGTTCAATGCCATATGACCATATTGGTTTCAGCATGCTTTTGTAGATCAAAAGTTTATTTTGAAGATTTAGTGAAGAGTTTCTTCCTAGTAGCCAGTATAGTGATTTGAATTTTTTATTCAATTGGGTTCTTTTTTTCGAGATATGTTCTTTCCAAGTCAATCTGTTATCGAGATACATTCCAAGGTATTTGGCAACGTTGGTTTGTGGAATTACATCATTGTTGAAGATTAGTGGTTGAATTAAAAGTAATTCGATTAAATAGAAAACTGTTCCCATGCAGAAATTCCAAAGCTCATGAAAAAGCTTATATGGACTTTTACAATTTTTAGCTCATATTCTCTTGATGTAACTTTGATGTTGAATGATTTGTTTGATCTTTCCTTCACGTTCTGCGAATCCAGCTGATATTTTATCAAATATTACTTGCAAAATAAGGGCATCACCTCCCCTTCTACTCCACATTACTCGTAAAATATTCGACTTTTGTTTTACCTCCGATCTCTTAAATGCTCGAGACATTTTCTCGCATCGATTTAGCAACATTTCGTGTAAATTTTCTCCAAATGCGGCTTCGTCGTCACAACAGATAAAATTTCCATCTCAATTAATGAAAACTGCGAGACGCAAGTACTGGCTTTTTAATATCGCACACTCGGGCTAAATCGATTAACCAAGCCATACAAACACGCATAGAATAATGTTATAGATTCGACAGCCTTTAGAAATTTATTACTCGACGTCGCTAATTTTAATCAAATATCAATTGCCGCTTGTTCGACGGAACGAAAATTAAACAAAGTTAACTTTTTATCGTTACCGAGGCTGAAAGTACACGTACATGATTTCCCTTTTAATCGCAAAGTCTACTCTCGTAAGCGTACCGAAGTTAGGAAGTTTTGCTAGCTTTTGAGCTATTTCAAAAGAACTACGATGTTACCGCGGGCAAAGCGTATAGAAAAACACGCGGAAAATACGTTTTGCAGAAATACAAGCCTTTGCAAAGGTAAACTAAGAACCGAACGTTTCTCCGAGGTAAATATTTTTACAACTTCGTGGAATTTTTTTTTTTCACCAGTGTACTCGTTTGTTAACGCAAAATCGACTCGATTTCGCGGAATTCATCGGTCGATCACCTTGACAAATATTTATACGAATTGAATAAAAGAGGGGAAATTCATCTGTCAATAATAAATTTCGCTGGAAATTTGTCGAATCCTATAAATCGGACGGATTAACGTGTTTTTTTTTTCACGCATCGCGCATTATTCTGGCACGAAAATCTATCAAATTTGACAAGCGGCGGCATCCGTAAAAGAAAAATGGTTAAACATTGAAAATTTCAAAGCCTCTTATCGCCGTAGCTTTTGTAATTCTGGCTAAACGTCGCCAACAGCTAATAATCTACCAATAATTTACGACGTGGTTGGGTTTCCTCGCAAATCAAAATATTAATCCGACATATTTTTGCCAAGATGAGTTTTCCCTTTTTTTCGTTACCGTTGTTTTTCAACGCATCGACGCACCGAAGCAAAGGGGGAAAAGGCTTCCATGTGTAAAACGTACAAACATTTAATAAATTCTATTTTTACACGAATTTTACACGAAATCGCGTTCCTGGCATAATGCCATAGTCGTCGCGTTTTTCGATACGCCTTTATTTGAAATTTAACAATTCGAGGCGCTTTTTTTCAAAGCCATTGTTACATTGTCGAAATTAAATTATTATCGAAATGTTTAATGGACGATTCGATATTAAATTTTATATCGGACTTTTACAACGTATTGAAAGTTATTTTTATGCTAGAGCGAGTTTATGGAATCGACTGATGGGAATTTTTTTTTCTCCTTTCAGGGGTACCGAATTGATGGGTTTTTAGAGAAATTGAATTTTTCCAGTCATCCGCCATTTCGTCGAATTTTTTTTTCGTTCGGGAATTCATAAAAGAGTAATTAAGTGAACGTTTTACGAAACGATGGAATTTTCTGAAATAATGATTCGCTCGATTCGTGAAATTAAGGCACAAAACATGAGGTGAAGGAAGAGCGGAGAGGGTAGCTAAAATTTCGGCTATGACCTAAGTACCTATCTAGCGAAACATTATTCAGATCTGGACCACGAGGCTGGAGACAACTCATTCATGCTACAATAAAAAATTCAAGTTTATAAAAAAATATATAAAAATACAAAGCAAAGGCTAAGAAAAAATTCAGTCCCTTTCTAAATAAAAATTCCATCATATGACATCGTAAACAAGAAAACACCTCAAATTAAGCAAAGGCTTTCGATCATCCTACTTAATCGTCATTTCTCAACACCCACCAAACACTATTTCCTGAACTTTCAAACTTCCTTGCTAATTTGTTTCCACTTTCTGTTCAGGTTCGATATCAACCCAAGTAACTTTTCCTTTCTGGTGACGTACACATCAACGTAAGGCTTCTCATTACTCATATCGAATACCACGGTCCCTCTCCACCTTCCTCGTTACCAATTAAATCGCAAATCAAAATTCTCACTTTCTGAGCAATTAATTAGAAACCGTAGCACTTTGCGAGATGGCAATTTTTACTACGAATACAAAAATACTGCAACGTTGCTCAGATGGTTTTTTCAATTAAAATTTCAATATTCTCGGTTATTTTACGGATGAAAAATTCATTATGTAATTAACAACCATATCTTTGCGTTGGTGCGAGCGATGATGAAAAATATGGCATTTTTTCCCCTTGTAAAAATTACTAGATGTAGTCGACGAGGTGAGAGGGGACGGCTACGAGAAAAAATTAACAAATGGCGATTTTACGGGGGAGCAAAAAGTGCGAGGAATTGTACGTACGATGGTCGTGAATACTTTAAACAATTCGAGCTCAAGGTTCACAGTAAAAAAAAATATATAAAAAAGCAATTCAACAAGGATACTATTTTTTTCAAAATAAATCGCAATAAAAATTACGAGAATTCTTTCAAAAATAATCCACCTCGATATCGAATTTATAACGTAAAATTACAATATTTCGCAATTCTGCACCCCTCCCTTCCGTATATTTTCCTCTTTCGAGGCAACTAGCATAATAATCCCATCTAATTAGTCCATTTACCAAATCCACCTATTTCATTTCGCTATACCATAAAACCTCCCACAATTTCAGTACTTACCAATCAACTAGGAAACCCATAACGCCAAGGTTTCCAAACTTGAATCATTTCGAGAGAGCTCGTATCGATGACGTGAAATGACACAGAAAAAAGCCACGAGCTGAAACGAAATTTTCACACGGAAGTGGCATTCAGAAGGTCGACGCTTAATAGAAAATAAACGAGCTTTGGTCGTTATGTGCGAAACGACGCGTCCGAGCGAGTGCGAGGGCGTCCATCGTCGAAAAGTCTCAGATACGAGATTTTCCCCAACTCGGCGCAAATTCGTTTAACGTAATTGTAATAAAAGACGAAGGATAATGGTATTTAAGCCAAGGACGCGAGCGGTGAAAATTCATAAATATTCAGATTTAATTTCAACCTATCACCTTCGGTGTTTTTTTTCTCCGTGGAATAACCTCGGTAATCTAAAAACAGGGAACGATTCCGCCTCTAGAGTATATTCCATGGTAACACCGAAAATTTCACCTTATTAATTGCTTAGGAAACCAAAACCGGTCATTTTTTCCCTTCAGTGTGTTTTTCATATCGTTCACGTCAACTAGCTCGGCGACCATGAGCGACGCGAATTACAAAGAAGAAATGAGAGCTCGATTCGTCGACTCTTTCTACCTAAACAACGAGCTCGTCTCGATTTTGAAGCACGACCGAGGCTTCGTTTATTTGATGGGCACGCATCATAGCCAAGAAAAATACGCGTATTTGGTCTCCCATCTCATCGCGCGTGTCAAGCCGCACGTCGTAGCTGTCGAACTCTGCCGGACGAACCTCGAACGGTATAATATCACCGAAAACGACCTCGTCTCGGTGACCACCTCGGTCATGTACCAGCCCCCCAAAACCACCTATATGGATTTCATCCCAAAACGCCTTAAAGACAAGGCCATAGGCGAAGAGCTACTCTTGGGCTTGATCGGCGAAGCTCTCAAATACGAGAAATTCTGCCACCGCAAAGACCACATCAAGAAATCGGTGCTGCGCAAGAATATGGAAAAATTCAAACTAAAACCCAAGGTTTTCCATTCGACCGTGAAAATCGGCAACGAGATGACCGTCCCATTTGGCGAGCTCGTCTGGCAAATTGATAAAAAACGACCTATGTACTTGTTCAACGCGTTATCACCGTATAAAATAATGCTGGCAGATCGACCGGTCGAAGACACCTTCTGCAGGATCGCCGCCTCCATGAATAAAAACGAAAAAGACATCGTGAAAATCTACCAAACCAACTTTCTCAGACTATTCGTCACCTTCAGCGGAAAACGAACGCTCATGTTGACGTTGCTCGACAGAAACAACGCGCTGAAAAAAGCCGTGCTCGACGATCGCGACACGTACATGGCCGAAGCATTTATGAAAGCAATCCTGGACACGAAGCCGAGCTCCAACGTCAAATGCAGGGTAATCGCGATCGTCGGCAAAAGGCACGTACCCGGGATAATAGAATGCTGGCATAAAATACTCGCCAGAAAGAAACTCGCCAAAAGTGTCAGAAGGAGGCAGAGAAAATGAATTTTGTGTTTTTCTTATTAATTTTTCGCCTTATATACAGCTTACTAAACAAAGAAATCGCTTTTGAATTGAGTCGCGAAAAATAATGAAAGTTGAATTCGCGACGACCGCCTTTTCGCTGCGACGCGACCTTACGTGGCCCTCGATTAAAGGTAACACGCTCGTGTGCGCTTTTAATTTATCGCCGAACTTGCGATGCCGGCACGGCGTACTATTTCGGCGCCAACTTTTCACTACGTTTCACCTATAATTTTATTTTATTTTCCAAGTTCATGCCGAATAAATTCGACAGTCATTGTCGAAATTAAAGCGATAATGTTCGCGTTCATCTGAAATACCGTCGATGAATTGCAATCGGCGAATCACTCTGTAATACGCATCAAACAGAAGAGAATCATTTCGATATAAAGAGAACAAAAAAGGTGACATTTTAGACTTGTTTTTGAAGTTCAAATAGTCAATTTGGTAGTTTCAACATCAAATGTTTGTAATTCTTTTCATCTTTTCAGTGCGCTCCACTTTATACGTCCAATTAGGTGACACGTGTCACAAACAATTCTTTACTTTTCCTAAATACTTTCAACTTCATATCTAATTAGATGGCACGTGGCATAACCACGTGACCAATTACCGATAGCACAAAAGCACTTCATTCATGTGACAAGTGAAATGGTTCAGACATTTTTTTTAAAAAGACAAGCAACATAGTACATAAGAAGTTAATATGTACTAAAATAGCGCTAGACACGTGTTTGATGAAAAATATGAATTTCTTACACGTGTAACACAATGCTTCATTGCCACGTGTCACATGGTTGCCAAGAAATAGAACATAGTTTGTACACGTGTTAAACAAACAACCACGTACGTAGTACATACAACATTCTTATAGACGATTGAGCATAACACGTGTTCCAAGAAGGTTTAATACCACGTGTCATGTATTTATAAACAAGTAAAAGCTCCTCTTTTCACGTAATTAAAATTCAAATCTTACACGTGTCACACTGCAGTCAAAATATGTAACATAATTTACACACGTATCATATATTTGTCACACTTTATAATAGATAAACGCAAATTTAAACCTTCCTCCTCAACAGATACAACATGATTGACACGTGTCAAAAATATTGTCACATGACAAATAAATACATATTCATTAACAAAAACTACATACTTTGACACGTGTCAAAATACACATCTGCAAACGCAATAGCGTCACAAAACTTCCTTTTATTGAGTGATTTAATATGAACGTAAACACTTGTCGCATATATCAAAACTGGTCACATAATTACGACACGTGTCACTCATATCACTTATTACTCGCAATTTTTAAATGCACGTGTTTCAATGTATATAAGGATATTTGACACGAGTCTAAAAATATTTTGTTACCTCATCCACACTGTGCATTAGTTCCTTTTTCAACACTGGCAACATTTCTTTTTTGCAATTACTGTATTATATTTTTGACACATGTTGAAACGATAATTTTCTACAAATTTTAGCAAATTTCGGACACACTTTATGATTTTTTGACACACTTCATATTTTTTTTCAAACCTCAGTACAAACACGTGTCTTCAAGTGAAAAATACTTGATGTAATACATTGGCTAATTCACAATTTGACACGTGTCAAGAGGCAAACAACCTATATTACACGTTTTCTGAAAAATATAGAAATTTTTTCACAACGCGTTACAATTTATGGACACGTGTCATCAATTTTGAAAATGTTTTCATTTCTCCACTCGTCAGAAATAACGCTGCGAGGCCATTCTGACGTTCTGATTTTGGGTTCGGGTCTCAGACCATTTCTCTGTTCTGATCAGTTCTCTATAAACGTGATTTTGACTTGAGATTCATTTCTGGTTTATTGACGCTTATCAAGAATTATCAGATGCGTAGGTCGTACCAATATACTACAAAATTAGACAACTTTCCCCATACGAAGGCTTTTTCGCGCAATATTCTAATAAAACAAGATACTCGACAAATGTACCAATACCTTCCAACGCAGGAAGTTCTAATCACCCCAAGGTAAAAATTCTTTCATCAGCCTACATCTTCAAATACATCCCACAAGTACACTCAAAACCCGCAAATCCTTCGGAAAACTTCCGCCAGCATTGTAATACCCCGAAAGTATTTCTTCGAACTACGCAGTCGAAAACCACGCTCATACAAAAAATAATAATCCAAAAAGTATATTTATCTTGTAAACTGGAAACAAACCCTAAAATATATTCGATGCGTTGTGATGTATTCGAACAACAAAATCCCAAACGTATCTCATCATTCATACGATATTTCGCAAAGGCCAGTGCTTCTGCAAAAAATTAAATTACAGTAGGCAAAACCTAAAAATTTAACACGAGGATTAATTTTTTCATATTTCTCCGCCATCTCAGCTACCTCGCCGATTAAACGTCCGGCCGAAAAAATGAGAGATTTTAAGCCACCACAATGTCTGCGGCAAGATTGATAAGCACTTTTGACGGATTAAAGTAACCGGTAAAACGACCAAAGGAAATGTTTCGCAGTTAGTCGATATTTTTTCCTTTAGTGACCATTCGAGTTTATAAACTCACCCCCTTCCTCTCTGGCCATCCAACTCCTACGAGGATATTAAAAAAAATAGGATACAAGGATACCGGAGCACCTCTTGTTCGCACGTTTTATTGGATACGTTTCACATTTCCCTAAAAGTGTTCCCCGAACGTTGGATCGTTTGCAAATCTCCAAGCTCGTTATACAAACCATTAAAATTTTTTTTTCGCCTTCGCATATAAAGATAACCGAATCCGTGTAGGTTTTTAAATTTCCAAAGTTAATCATTTACATGCGCTTACGTCCGAATGTGGGTCATAAAGGGAAACGTTCGGCTGAATCCTCGGTTATCCTTCGATTATAACCACCAAAATGTACAATCAAAAAAGCTCCAAGTTAATTAATATTCAACTGCAAGGGAAGGCGAAAAGCGTACAGCTTTATTAATGGGTTTTAGGTGTAATTATATTTTTCGTAGGTTAATTTCACCATAATAATTTCCAGGTAAGTTGGCCCGACGATAATTATTTTTTGTTCGTCGATAAAACCAACTATCGTCAAAACGGGAAACTTTAATGAAAACAAAAAACGATTGAAAATTTTCCACAAACGAAACACCGAAAATTCGCCGAATTAATAATTCGCATGTATGCGAAATTTCTCTCCTTTCCTCCGACTCCCTTTAAATTCAACAATCATCCGATTAACCGACGATTGCAGAAACCGGCCTGAAAAAGTTTCGCATGCAACAGCGCCCTCGCGTATCATTAATCACATCCACGTCGAGTTGATTACGTAATAGTTTTAATAAATTGTAAAAGTTGGCAACGTGGACACGATAAAATATATTTCAATACGTAGCAAGTTAACACCGATCAAATATTTCGTTAAATTCGTCATTGTCAAAGGAACTTTTTTAAAGTTGAATTTACCTTTGAATAATGAATATAAAAACTTGGGAGCTTTTCAAATAATTGATTACTTAGGAAACTTCGCCATGTTCACATCGTACACGCGTCTTCTTTTGAATTATGTACGAATCGCGAGTAAAAGCTATGCAAATTATTTCAGTTGTAACCGAGAGATCGAAAAATAACGAACCCTCTGCTTCTTAATTTACGACAGCGTATTCGATGGGTTTAACGTGTCTGGGTTCATTTTCAGAATAACGAGAAAATGACGTTTCCTGCATTGTCGTTTTTTTTTTCATTTTTAATTATGAATAATTAACAAAGAGGGAAACTTTACCGATGAATCAATTGTAATGGGATTAGTACGGTGGAGTAGTTGTACGAGGAAGTAATATTGCTGAATAGCAGATTTACTAAAGAGGTTGTTAAGTAATGAAAATGAGAGGGTGCTTTATCGAACAACAAACATTGATGTTGCTACGATGATACTTCAGAAGAAAGGTAATTCAAACCAAGCAATCCGTGATGAGAAAATTCCACGAATAAATGTAGCATTCGCAACACATTTTGGAAATTAAATCGGAATTGTTTACATTTAAATGAAAAACTTTTTATATTTTTACATTCAAAAATAATAGAATGTGTCGAAAAATTCAGAACATTTTTCAAGTAACAATTCACGATCACGAAGTCACAGCACTGAAACAATATCGGGCTACCAACATAGATTCGGTGGTTTTTCATGGCCACAGACCACTTGAGCTTGACTAAAAATCACAACTTGGAATGTTTTCAGCACCAGGAAAACCCAAGCATCGAAAAAATGACACCTTCAACCACAATGACCAGTTTTCAAATCAAAACCGACCGGTTGACATTGACGATATAGAACAACAACCAGGTACACAGGTTTTCCCCAGTTAAAAATCCGGACGACATTGAATTAATCACAACTGAAACCGGAATGACTGGGTTTTAAACCGTATTCGACTGGTTGACCTTGACTACATGTAACGGTGACCCGTTACATGAGTTTTCATTGGTTAAAACTCCAGACGACATGTATCTTATCACAGCTAAAACCAGATTAACTGGTTTTCAAATAGTAATCGACTGGTTGACCTTGACTATATTGTTACGATAACAAGTTCTACTGGTTTTCACTGGTTAAGAATCCAGACGACATGCAAGTAATCACAACTAAAACCAGATTGACTGGTTTTTACTTTTTATCAACCGGTTGACCTTGACTTGCTAACTGGTATGTTGGTTTTTACCCAACGAGCCTGAACGAATCACAAGCAAACCCCGCCATGGTTATCAATACATCGATATAATTTTGATGAACGAAAAAATCCCATTATAAATTTCCTTCGCGAAACGTGGGCAAAAAGTTTCACATTTTGTTATCCTAATTCACCCTTTTCAAAATTTTTTTCAAAGTTATTATATCCATTTAGACTCCGGCTAAAATTGTATCCCCCTTTTCTTAATTTATGCTCTTTTCTGTTAACATATTGATTCTGCGTCACCGAATTCACACATCTGAGACCTTGAGAGAAGTAAAAGTATACTGTAAATCGTCAAATTTTCCACGTCGCTTCTTTTTTGTATCAAGCACATTGAAAGAGCTCGTATTTCTAATGAATTAGCTCTCGCATCAATTAAGGTGTACTATTTCTATATTACGACGTATTGTTCTCATATCTCTATATTTATGACATTACAATACGTCGCGGATGCTCCGAGTATCAACGATTCGTGTTTCCAATTCACACCGGATCACGTTTCGACGATAATTTTCATCTTCTCTTCTCTAATTTACCTTTTTATACGGAGAAATTTCCATAATATTTGAAATAATTCACAGCAAGATTTCATCGGTGTTCGATTAAATTGGCCAAACCAATGTAAAATGCTTAAAAACCCTCATAAACTTTCATCCTTTTAAATCAATACAACATAACAAAATAGCATAAAAATATAACATCCTTATCAAATGTATCTCACAACAAACATCCCAAACAATCCAAATTCAATAAAAATTTTCCAAGGAGCTTAACGTAGAAGTGAAACTGGAGGAGAGAAAAAACGATAAATAAAACGAAAAATAAATTTGATACTTGAAAGTGCCCTTTAGCGAGATAACGCATTGTTTACCCGCAAAACCTATCCCATTATTACGATAGGTATTCGTATTTCACATTTCGTAATACATCGAAAAAACCACGTAACACAATTGAAAAAAAAAACATTTCAAACTCTCGGATCAATTTTATAAAAAAAATTTCCAATGAGTAATTCCTTTCACGATGTGTAGCTTTTAGAAATATTACAGTAGTGATTTTTTTTTCGCTTTTTTCCAACAACTACAAGGCCAATTAACGGGTAAAAGCAATACTATATCAAATGACAGGTAATTTAGTGCCATAGAGAAATTCTACTCTCTATCGTAATTTAAATGCTTTTCCCACTGTTTACCTGCTCTTCGTCGCGCTGCGTAAATATCAGGGTACTAATTAATAGCGTCGGAAGAGCAATTTATAACCTTCTACTATACATTCCGTGTATATCGTTTATACTGCAATCAACAATGGCGTATTTTTTACACCCCCTTTTAGCCCTTTCTTAATGTCTGATGACACCCGCATACAAGTCTATCTTTTGTCGGATTTTCTCGCCTTTTCGCTCATTTGTACTTGACGTTATACATTTCCCAATGACGGGCTCGATATCTTTTTGATTAATTTCGTCTTGCCGAGGATTTAGGGGTGATTTTACGAGTTGGTAGTATATTTCTAATTGGCCTGAAAAGCTTTTGTAAGGCGTCAGTGGGGTAGCCAAGCAGTTATCAAGGGGGGGGGGTCCTGCACTGGCAGATGCGAGGGGGGTATTTTTTTTCTTTACAATTTTGTAACTTTTTTTTTTTGAAGAATAGAACAAGAATGCAAAAAATGGAAAAATTTACTTGACTTCTTTGTTACTCAAATAATTAGAAATAATTTGAAATTTGCGTCAAAAATTTAAAAATGAGTATTTTCAAAGACCTCAAGGGGGGGGGGGTACAGACCCCCTGGACCCCCCCCCCCCCAACTACGCCACTGTAAGGCGTCAACCTGACGACCTCTGCAGCAACACCGCGTTACCTAGTTCGAATAGTTTTTGAACAGAAGTATCTAACTACGTCATCGAGAAAGCAAGTCTGACAGGTTTTCATAAGTTGAAATCATACTACTGAATCCAATTTGACTGGTTTTCTCACCTCTCAAATCATATGACCTAAACTTAAACACGAGAAAAACCAGTCTGACGGGTTTCTGTATGCTAAAACAATAGCAACGAACCCGCTTGACTGGTTTTTCTCACTCTGCAACCCATATGACCTTGGCTACGTCATGAAATGAACAGCTTGACAGGTTTCCATGTGTTGGAAATCACGGTAACGAACCCAGTTAGATTGATTGTTTCACTCTGCAACCTACACGACGTTGACTGCAATAAGAGAGAGCTGGTCTGACAGGTTTTTCAGCATTAAAATCACGAGATAGAATCTCTATCGATTATTTTTATCACTCTGTAACCAAAATGAGATCGACTGTGACATGGGAAAACCAGTCTGACAGATTTTCGCATTTTAAAATCATACTAATGAATCTTATTTAGCGAGAAAAAGAACAATCTGGCATCCCCTCTTTACCACCATTAAGTTAATCAATAACTGAAATCACAGGATCTCAGAAACCTCATCATACCCTGTAACTTCACTTTGCCATAAAATGATAAAACCGAGCATTTTTTCGATAAAAATCCCAACCAAGCATTAAGTAAATAATAAATAAAAAGTCGAAGCACCCTGATGACATGAATAATGCAACGACGACACCGAGAAATACGTCCAGATTCGCGCATAAATCTCCCAACTTTATCCCCCTTTTGAAAAATCTCATTATTTCGATAAAGCGTACAAAAAGAATGCGAAATTCTTAAATACGCGAATATGAATTTAAAACGTGAAATTATACGAACACAAATCGTAACCGCGTTTAAGCGCGAAATTTCTGCGCGAACTTTCGCAGCAATTTCAATCCAATTATAAGTCGTAAAAACTTGCTTTGTATAAATTTCCCAATAAACGGCCATACTCGCTAACGTATCCCGACAATTTTATCGGCCCATAAAATGAACACCGCGTAAAAAGTCGTTGCAAACAAACCAAACCGGGCTAAATATTACTTCGTAAATTCGCCACCTTTATCTTGAAACCTCGCGTATATATAGTTTAACGAGCAAAAATGTGTAACGCCGAGGTAATCTTTATTTCCGCAAACCCTCCCTCCGACGTTTTTCTTGGCATCGACGAATTTCACCGGTGATTCATACGCGAACTTTTCAATCCACTATACACCCTTCGTTTTCGAGCTTTTTTTCCACTTTAAAACTTAACTCCCCGAATCGATAATGTTTCCTTATGCAAATAACTAATCAACGTTTAAAGCTGTTCGCGAAAAACTCAACGTGTATCGGTGCTCATGTTCGAGTCAAAAATCCGCATAAGGGTTGTTTGCCGATAAAAACTCAATCAGCCGAGGCTTAATGTTCGTGTATATCACGCCTCTGACAGTGTACCCAACGTACACGTAAATGTTGCAAACTTTTCAATGATGAAAACATCGCGTCGAATCGTCGTTGAATTAGAACGGAAGCGAACTACGCGATAAAGTATAGAAAAGCCCCTTTCGCGACGTAACCATAAATAATACTGCCAAAAAATCTTCCGTTTTTTTCCGAGCAAAAAAAACATTTTCTTTTTGAAAAAAAAACATATTTTTCGTTCGATTGTAATCCATGTGTACCGATGAGCGGAGAAATATTGAAACGAAAATATCCTAAAATGTTCGTTTACTAGCCAACTTCCTAAAAAAATCAAGGTTATGGGATGAAAAATCAGCAGGGTGAAAGGATGTAAAAATAATAACTGCCTTATTTGAAGTATCGGTATTTGGAAACAGCTAAAATCACCCTAACTTCAGGCAACACTGAGAAGAGCTATGAATTCAAGGATTGCCAATTTGGACTCCGTTATTTTTTAATACAAAATTTAACCCATTAACGAAATCAATATTCATAGAAAATGGTGAAAATAAAGGAAAATCAGCGAACGTCGCCATTTTTTCAAAGAAATTGTCAAGAAGGATCTTTTCACTCCGGTGTTGAAATGCTCCATCGATAAATTTTGGCGATTTTCTCAACGGGAGTTTTTAGCACCTCAAAATGAGTTTTTCCCTTGTATCTCCAAATACGGAAAAGATACGAAAAAAATTTCGACTTCAAAAACACGCTCCTTCCAATTTCCTACTTTTATCTCAATATTTTTCATCTCAGGCCATCCGCTGGGTCACAAAATTCGTTCTCGTGCGAAGGGTGTTTATGATCTAACAGCAGTGAAAATGCGATTTCTTCGAATAACTCAAAATTACGAGGAGATATGATAAAAGTGTTTACATCTATAGAAAAAGGGGCTTTACATCTCGCTTGTTGTATGAAATTTCATCATTTTATCAAAAATTTCCAACTGACTTTGAAAATAGGAAATATGAACCCAATGGTTTAAGTTACAATTTAAAAAAAAAAATTGCTAATTAACGAAATTTATCGAGAAAGCTGTCAATACGCAAAAGGAAAATAAAATCAGTTACAGAAAGTTGAACTTAATTCACCACTTGCGATATGAAAATTTTTTTGATATTTTTTCGTCGATTTTGAATATTTCCTGTAGGTATTTTCAATAACCTTGACGTTCGATTTTCAAGGTCAGTTTGTTTTCAAAGGAAAAACCCACACGTTATACTTCTTATCCTGGTTCCTATTTCATCTAACTCTGCAAATTATTTCATTCCGGCACTTGTAATTAATGAAAAAAGGAAAATATGGGAAAATAAGAGGTCCAAAAAACTTCGAAAAAAATTTTAAATAATTGTCCAAACCCATTAACCATGGTGAATCGGCCCTTGACCATTTTTTTATGTTAAAATACTTTTTAACGTGTTTAAGAGACTAATAAGAAGAAAAAACTTCACATGCAATGTATCAAAAAAATCGATAGTTTCTGAGTAAAAAAAATATTGAAAAATCGCGAACGTACGCTCGTCGAGTTGGTACCGCCCACTACGTACTAACGGAAGATCTACTCGTACGCTCGTGCGTCTTGACCGCTTTCCTTCGTATGAACGCCTGTTTTTCAAGCTAACGTGGTTGTAACGCGTTCACCAATTTTTTTTCAAAAATGACCAATTTTTCGGTCTAACCCCCCCCCCCTCTTTTCTACAAGAAAATTGTTAAAATCGAACTAAGGGGTTATTCTTGGATATTAAAGGGTTAAAATTTCATGCGAACGAAATTTCTAGACAACTCAATATGTAACTTTCTAATTCGACGAAACAGCAAAACCATTTTTTAAAACTTGAAATTCTTGAAAAAAAAAACAAATATCCCCTGAAACCCCCCATCAACGCCTTGCACAGTAAATAAAACTCAACCCATCAAAACTACCAAACTACCGAAGCAATATGACGAAAATCTCATCAAAATTAATGACTCCGCTTTGCGCAACTATTGCCAAAAATTTAAAAATCATCTCATCACGTCGACGGTGATAATTAATTAAAAAATTCAGCCCATTCGATAAAAAATTCTCCAAAATAACACTCTAGCGAACATTAAAAGTTTACCTTTATACTTCGATTCAATTTGAGCTTGTAAAATATTCAGACCAGGTACCACGATGGCCGGTAAAGTTCTGGAGCGTACCAGCGGAGGTGGCCGTTTTCTTAAAACTTTTACATCATTGCTGTGCGCCGTTTCTTCGCCAACAGCCGAGCTGCAAAATAATAATTTTTTTCCATATTAAAAACTATCGTTTACCGAACAATAAACTTTAATTAAAACTTCACGTATTCGTTTAAATTAAAAGTAAACATTTTGCCGATAATAAAGGAATTTTTTATTACTTGAAATAATCGATGGAATTTTTCTCGTATAATCGCCAAGTTGAAAAATACGAAAATTTTCAAGTCACGGGCCACCGCTTTTGCGGTTTTTTTTTCTTCATAAAACACGCGCCTCGAGTAAAATGATAACTGATATTTTTTCAAGATAGCGTTGGGAAATTTTTACTCAAGGTCAAAGCGACACATGACAAAATTGCCAAATTTAGCAACTTCGGACGCTCACAAAAAAACATATATTTTATCAGTCACATACCCTAAAATTGACTATTACGCATTGAAAGTAATATATTACTCCTATACCTCATTTTCGAGCTCAATTTACGTCGAGAAAAAATGTAAATAAAATAACCGAGTACATCGACACTATCAAAAGGTCTCGGTCATAGTGGAAAATATAAAAGGCAATGCGCAAAATAAACATAACGACCAAGGTACACTTGAAAAGAAATCATTCCAAACATCGAATGTTTACAAAAGAAACCAGCGCCGAATAAAAGCCCGACTAATTCTAATGAATTATTCAACCTTCGTCCAAAGCAATTATGAGCCAAAATTCCAACCTGCTGTTTCCGGAGTAACTCCAAAATGCCAAGGATTCCATTAATATTCGGCATTTTGAAAAATTCATCGATATATTTCACGTAAACTATCAAAGGCATCTTCATAATTAATCCTCGAAAAAGAAAATCCCAAGCACATGTGTAAATAAACCGATAAAATTTCGCTTTTATCCCTCGAAGGTAAATTTTTTACGATTTTTTCGTCTGCACCTTTGGTCTTAATTAAAAGCAAGCTTAAATTTTATCCCAAGTTTGTATATAACAAAACCCTAATCCAATTTTTTTATTACGTTAATTCGTTTTAAATTAAAATATTCGCGAATTCATCCCCTCTCCTGTTCGGCTCCCATGCTAATGAAATCATCGCCTTTTTCATTCTTATTTTGCGTTTTCGCCTTAAAAGCACTACACGTTCAAACGTCGTCACGAATTTCAAAACACGAGTCTAATTTGTTGCGGGGGTTTGCAAAATATACGTTGTTTTTTTCTTATTTTATCGCGCATTTCGACGATGATTCGAATGATAAACGCAAATGGGGCGATACACTCGCTTTATTCATGCAAACTATTAAATTATATTAAATCGTTTCAAATGAAAATGAAAAAATTACTTTACGTAATGCTTTCCGAGTGCACAAAAAGGAAAACAAATATTTACTCGCAGTTGGAAAATTGTAGCCTACGGAAATGCGGACGTTTTCCAAGTGTACGTAACGAGTAATGCTTTATTGAGAAGTTTGAATTTTTTGGTTTTTTGTTGACGACAAAACGGTGTAGGCAAAATTCAAAAAAATACCGAAAACAAAGGAAAAATTACCAAACATTGGTATTTTTTTGAAAAAATGTCTAGAAGAATCTCACAAGTTCACTTGGGTATGTAAGTGCTTCATCGATTATTTTGGAGATTTTCAAGTAGGATTTTATCCCGCTCAAAATGTGATTAGGGTATCTAACAAATTTTTTTTTTGAAACATCACTACTTTTTCACCAAATTTGTGAAAATCTCTCATCTTCACCACCCTTCCCTCCGTATTCCATATCAACATGGTCAAATTTCAGATCAAAAGAAAACCTGTACTTAAAGAAAAATCAAATTTAAACTGTAAAAAAATTAACGCATTATATACTTCCTGAAAAAAAAAGTATATGACGTCACATATTCTATCAGTGCTGCCAATACATAAAAAATTGTAAATAATTTATCAAAAATGAACAATTTTTGTATAACTTTTTCAAAAATATTTCGGTTTTTTTCATTCTTGCATTACTTTTAGAAAAAATGCACTACTTTTTCACTACTTTCAGTACTTCCACTACCTGTCAGACAGCCAGTAATTATATGTTTGAAAATTGAACCAAGGGAATGCTCCAATCCATTTCTTATAAATTTTAATCAAACACATTTCATCTCAGGTCAACCGCTGACCCACAAAAAGCTAATAACCTACACATTATATAATAATTCCTGTAATAAAAGCTAAAGTTTTTGAAAAATTTTCCTTAAAAATTCTTCAAAATCTTGTTAAATTACTCGCAGCACAAAGAATTAAATTTCATATTTCCGTTATTTTCCCCCACTTTATAAAGGTTATCCCCTAAGGGGCGACTTACACATTTTGGTAAAGAATTCACTACTTCCCCTGAATTTCGCCGTCAATACGAAGCTTTCCTTTCAAGTTACTCACGACTTCACGACGCTGAAAAAAAAAAACAAGGCTCGAATTTCTTGAGCGAAAAAAAAGCCAAGTTTTTCTAAATTAGGCGGAAATTGACTTAACCGAGTATCATATTTCCAGCATCGTCAAATTTATCCCCGACTCGGAAAAAATTTAATTAAATAAATTTCCTCGATAATTTCGACTAAATTAAGAAATTTTTCATAAGTAGATGGAAAAAGTGGAGGCGAAAAAATACGTCAAAAAAACGAAAAAATTAATTAGCGTAATGCAATAACGATGTAGCCATTTCCTATTGTGACGACTTTCGTTCAGATTTCACCGCGACATGTATTTTCCAAAGGTAGGTCATCTTCGGTTTCGATTCTACGTTTTTTCAACTTAGCTGAGAATCCTATTTCCGTGTTTATTTTTTTTTACAAACCTCAATAACTCATTCCAAACCACGAATAACTCGTTGGCTTTTAAACAAAACGAAATCGTTTCATTTAATTAAATATTTCGTCGAGGATAAAAAGTAAAATGGGAATTGGAGAAATCTCTGCAATACCTACGCGAACGCCCTCGGCGACCTAATCAACCACTAAGCTTTCTCCACAATTATCGAAGAGTTTGAACGAAAATCGCATAAAATAAAGCAAAGTCTAACATGGCTAAAGGCGCTATTACTTCGCGATCATTGAAATTGTGTTTTTTAATTGCATTTTAAAGGATTTCTTTTTTCGTGCTTTACAATTTAAATCATTCTTTTGTACACAATGGCTAAGTCGTTGCAATTAATTGAAAACTGCTATATTAAAATAGAAACGCCGACCTTTGAAAATTGGCTTCCGTAATTCATCGTTAAAAGCTAACTAATTGGAAAAATTCATCGGGAATTTTCCACTTTCGATTTAATCTTCGAAATCGACACGAGCGCTATTGCATTCGATGAAAATTCTTCATCGAAAAGGCGCATATTTCAAAAATAATTTAATCCTTTGGTTTTCACGATAAGTTCCCAAGGTAGAAACTTTTAAGCACATTAATTCAATACAACTTGAAGTTTTCTTTTATTGGCCAACTTATAAAATACGACGGACGATTTGAATTTAACGAATTAACTTTAAACCAAGTTACGCGACTGGAGACCAACATCGGTAATCGCTTTTTGCAAAATATTTACCAAAAGGTTGTACTACTCGACGAGTATCGTTTCCCTCGTGTAACGTACCTTTTTGCGTGGACAGCTTTAAAGTAACCGAGTTCTATTTCAATGTACATAATTAAACAATAAGAGAAAACCACGTGTCACCGAATTAACGCTTTTACAATATTCATCGAATTGAGTCAACCGCCAGATGCTGGATTTTTAGCGGTGAAGCGCAAAAATAAGGCGCTTTTTTGGGATATAAACGTAGAACTCAGCTGGGTCATTGCTTTTTTTCACACAAGTCTATCATCTATTTAAAAGATCTATTTATAGAATTTTTGATTTCAAAGTAGAGATCGTAGTGAAGTTTGACTTGAAATTACCTTGGAGTAGGCACGAGTTTGGAAGTGGCTCGAAATTGAATAAATAAATAAATAAATAAATAAATAAATAAACAAATACAAGAATGAAGATAGAGGACGTCGCAGATTTTGTTGACAATAAAAATTAAATAAATGAATAATAAAGTAAAACCAAGAGATAACAATTATATTCAATTTGCGAAATTGTTCAATAACCCATTGGACTGGTTGTAACAACTCGATGAACCAAACGACCTTGAAAATTCCACATCAAAACCCGCTCGACTGGTTTCCATTGTTTGAAAACCAGACGACCTTGAATAACCGTCAACGATAACCAGTCTGACCGGTTTTACAACCCGATGACCTTGCCAATTCGCAATAAAAACCAACCTAGTTGGTTTTCAAGTGTGAAAACCATCCCACCTGCGCTAAACAATCGAAACAACTCTTTGACTGGTTTTTACTCGAAAACAAACCAAATAGCCTTGGAAGATACTCATCAATAACCAACTTGCTCTGTTTATAAACTGGAAAACCTTGACTTAATTACGATAATAACCAGCTTGAGAAGTTTTCGTAATTGAAACTGAAACGCTTCTAATAAAAGCATAGTACAATATCGTGTATTTCTTCGTTAACAACAGCAAACAACCTTGTTAATATTTCTAAAAAGAGGAAACTTTTCGCATCATAGTTTTTAGCGAATGACTTGGAAACTTTTTTGAAATAAAATCACAAATTCATATTAACGATCTTCCACAACGTCTTCACTTCCTTTCGATGTATTTCACAACAAAAATAACTCCTTTATATTAAGGAAAACATTAAAAAGAAATATTCAGCCTTGGGCTAAAATGATTTTACTATTCATTGATAAGAGTCCAATATCCGAAACAAAATCCACCGCAACATCATTAATTTTAGTATTTACAAAACCCAATGGAGTGGTTTTGGCGGTAGGCTCATTCGTAATAACATAATACCATCCGATAAATAAATTCTTTGCGATAGAATCCAGAATCCGCGATATATTCGTAATTTAACGCGATTAATTGCTCGTTTCAACGTAGATGGAACTATCGTGTGCGAAGAAAAGGCTAAAATGCAATACTAATGGTATGTGAAACCATATACGCGGTAAACAGCCAAGAAATAGTATTTCAGCCATCATACCGCAAACCCAAGCGTTAATTTTGTTTTACAAATAATCCTCTATTTGCCGAGTAAATTTACCGAATGAAAATTCAATTTTCGTCTTAACAATGTCCACAATTTGAATAGGCACTTGTCGCTAATGAAAACGTGGAAAATTTTGTTTACAGATCGGGATTTCAGATTTCTCGACATTCTAGGATTCTGCGGATTATTTCCATATTTAATGATTTATTACTCTTCGAGTCACCGTTTAAGGCCACGTTTACTCAGAATTCTCAAAATTCGCGCATCTTCGAGGCCATAAATTAACTCATCAACCATTCACAGAGTACTTGGAAAAAACCAAGTACACGTTACATCGCGAACATTGAACCGACATCAGCATCACGTAGTCTTTCACCTTTTGACGTGCATTTCAGAACCGATAAAAAATTCAAAGAAATTAACATCGGTACTGAAGGTAAAACTACACTTCGAATAAAGCCCCTTTTCTTCAGGCAAACCGCATCCTTCATCTATAGCGAAACATGAATTATGTAATGTTATTAACGTGCCGATGAAAAGCGTCAGCGTTGAGCGTTCTAACGCCATTAGAAAGAGTAATGCTTGTTTAATTGCCTTAACTCGACTAATACTCACGACTCTGATATTATCTCGAGAAACTTTAACCATTTGGTATTGTTGGAGTTCGCAGGTACATCGAGTATTTCTCAAAGTGTGACATCTTTACTAGGAAACTTTACATAGCAAACCAAATGTGATAAATTTCACATTGGATGTGTGAAAAATTCTAATTTAATTTGAAAGTAAACGACACTGAAGACTTATGCAACATCAAAACTTGGAATGAAAAATGAAAGATCAAATTAAATTTCTATCATTTTTCGTCGCTTACGAACATTGTTAATTATCCGCAGCATCCAAGATTGTGTATTTTTGTAGAAGTTAAATTACAATGAAAACCAGTTTGACTGGTTTTTGCTGTCTAATGAACCGGATCAGTTCGACTGATTCACCACAAAAACCCACCTGACTGGTTTTCAATGTCTGAAAAGTAGATGACCTTGACTGAATTACAACGATAACTAGTTTGACTGGTTTTTATTGTTTAGTAAACCGCATCAGCTGCGCTGATTTGCAGCAAAAACCAACCCGACTGGTTTTCAATGGTTGAAAAGTAGATGACCTTGACTGAGTTACGTCGCTAACTAGTTTGACTGGTTTTCACTGTCAAGTAAACCAAATCAGCTTGACTGATTCGCAACAAAACCCAACCTATTGATTTACAGCACAAATCAACCCGACTGGTTTTTGTTTTTTGAAAACTAGACAACCCCGAACAAATCAAACGAGAACCAGTTCACTGTTTTTAACACGTGATACACCAGATAACATTCGATTAATTTGTCACCAAGGAATCTACACATCTGAGAACTTCGCCGACTTATCATTGTCACCAAACTCTTCGTACTCCCTTCACAGGTAACCTCACCTTTAAAAATACCCAAATGACGATTAAGCCAACACCGACGATTCCGCTGACACCACGAATCCCACAACACGACCCTTTTTCGAAACACCGTTAAAATTGACGTAGCTTTGTTTAAACGGAACTTTCCACTTCACCCTATCGAGCTCTGCTGACCAATAGCGAACACTCTTATAACCACTTGACCGTGTAATATTTCCAATAAAATTCGTCCAGACACGTTCGAAAACTTTCTCAACCATCGAGATTTTCACTTTGAAATTCAAGTAAACCTCGAGTTGACATTAGGATTATGCACTTAGCGTCGTCACTCAGCTACGAGACGTACTTACTCCCAAGAGTAACCGATACAATTTCCAATCTAAACTCATTCCACTCGTGACCAACGTGAAAAAATTCGAATTAATTTAGATCGTTTCGAATATTCGAGATTTCTCTTTAACGTGAAAATCTTCAAATGACGAAATACGTGGTATCGTGATACGATATTCTCTCGATGAAAAAAATCTGCATCCTTTTTTCGCGCTCCAAGAAATATATTTTCATAGGGTCCTTGTAAAAGCGAGAAAAAATATAAAGGTGCACATCATTGGATTTGAATATACGCGCTTTTTCTTCACGTTTTCACCTCTTTTTTTTTTATAGAAGATACGTGCGAAGGGTACAAATTCGAGAGTTATTTAGCGTTTCATTTTGACGAAAAATATTGAAAAATTGTTTCTCTTTTTTATATGATGAATGATGTTTGCGTGATTTTCTCTCTTATTTTCGGTTTACTTGATCGATATCGTCGGTGAAAATTTTCAGATAAAGACTGTTACAGATGTTTTTTCGATGGAATATTTGTTCCACGTCGAATAACAGTTTTAGGGGAAGTGAAATCGTGCCACCTTGAAGGTCTGTAATTGGACTGATTTTTTCAGGTTTGAGAAGACTCCCAGAAGGGTTTTTAAATGCCATGAAGCATTTTTATAGAATTTTACGACAAATAAAATCAAACGAAGATGTTAAAACGAGAAAATAAAAATATCAAGGATCACAAACATAAAAATATCCGCTTCGACAAAAAATAAAAAATAACCTCGAGGAAACAACCTATAATTTTCAAAACACCCCACGATGCATTTTACAACTACTCTCCAAGGCTGCGCCATAAATTAATCGTTCTGCTCAAATCTTTTCACGCGCTAAACCAAACAACGAAATTTCCCCGTCTATAATTCGTCTACACGCAAGTTCCATCATCGGTCTGAGACCCCGATGTCTCGCAAAATTGGCAATTTATCGTTAACTACATCAACGTGGAGCTGAACAAGTCTTTAATATACTAGGAACATCGCGTATTCGCGATAATTTCCAGATAATGACGTAAAACTCACTCGTGTCACGATACATGGCCGAAACGCCACCAAAAGCAGTAAACAAATAGAAATAGTATCGCACATGTGAGCGTATTAAAATTAACGCCCTTTTCGAGCTTCGACCGACGTTTCGCAACAAAAATATAATCCACAGGCAACATATAATAACGGGACGACCTTATAAAGCCATTATCATTTTATAGACTCGATCGTAAACACTAAACGAGGCGATGAGTTTCGAGAAAATTTCCACACCGCTCGAAATTATCGTTTATTTTCGCAAAAATAAAGACCAACAAAGGGTAAAAGAAACCAAAACGACGGCAAAGATTCCACCAAACGCATCTCACAAAGGCTCACGCACAAGGGCGAATAAACCTATTATGGTCTCGGTTACAAAATGCAATAGCGCATAAAACGCCCGCCAAAACAAGCCGATGTCTTTTATCGTCTCGACAACAACGTCGTTCGCGTGAAATGAAATTATTAACGTAGCCTTTACGTATCCGCAACGCGAAAAACCTCCGTTTCCTTATAACGCAGGCGGAAATTCACCGTTACGTTTCCGCATCTCGTTTAAAAAATTTCGCAAATAACTCACCATACCCGAGAGAACAAGCTTTGATTTCGATCCGTACTTCATTCGTCATTGCTTCGTAACTATCTCGAGTACTTTTTTATTTCGCAAAAACAACGCGTCGATATATTTAAAACAATTATTCCCAAAAGATATTCCGCCGTTTAAATCCGCCGCTTGATTTAGTATAAGTGAATGCGTAACGCGAGCTCCATACCAGCCATTAGTTATAAAGGCAATAATGGAGAAAAACTACCGAGGCGACATTTTTCACTTTATACACGCTCCATACGCGCGTTTCCATTTATACACATCAAGGTAAACTTTCCAATTTCCTCGTCCATCTTGTACATTTTCCAAATTCCATATTCGCAGCTATAAAAAATCTACTTCGTGTACTTCGAATGACCTCGTGTCCGGTAAAGCACCACATGTTCTATATACTTTGCTGAACTCAAATAAAACTCCTCTTACGGCGAAAAGTTTTCTTCGAGTATTGCCAAACAAGTCTTAGGGACATTTCCCATTAAACGCGTTAAGAAAATGAAGAACCAACCCGTATATTCGTCTAGTACAACCTATTTGCTCACCAAAGTGCACAATAGAAGAGATAAAGGCTTGGCTGCAGTTCAATATTTGTAATCGAATTTAGATATGGTTTCGTGAGATAATTTTTGTTAATGAGTGATGGCTATTTCACCTGAAATCTATTTTGTCATCAGTATTTTCATAAGAAACCAATTACCTCAAATTTTGTTGCAGATCAGTCGAGGAAATTTTTTATTCAATGACAATACCATGATGAATAAATTCAATTTGAAAAATTATTAATGGTTGTCCAATGTACATGAAATAACAAAAACCAGTCAAACCAGTTGATATTGCAAAGCAGTCAAGGTCATTTGGTCAATTCATCAACAAAAACTGGTCAAACTAGTTGACATTGCAAAATAGTCAAGGTCGTCTGGTTGATTTATCAACAAAAACCAGTCAAACAAGTTGATATTGCAAAGAAGTCAAGGTTGTCCGGTTAATTCATCAACAAAAACCAGTCAAACCAGTTGATATTGCAAAGTAGTCAAGGTCATTTGGTTGACTCATCAA
This sequence comes from Maconellicoccus hirsutus, assembly GCA_003261595.1. Classification (NCBI taxonomy): domain Eukaryota; kingdom Metazoa; phylum Arthropoda; class Insecta; order Hemiptera; family Pseudococcidae; genus Maconellicoccus; species Maconellicoccus hirsutus. Next base: position 24,605 of record QBDW01000359.1, read on the forward strand.
CGAAAACCAGTCAAACCAGTTGATATAGCAAAGTAGTCAAGGTCATTTGGTTGACTCATCAACGAAAACCAGTCAAACCAGTTGACATTGCAAAATAGTCAAGGTCGTCTGGTTGATTTATCAACAAAAACTAGTCAAACTAGTTGATATTGCAAAGTAGTCAAGGTCGTCTGGTTGAATCATCAACAAAAACCAGTTGATATTGCAAAGTAGTCAAGGTCATCTGGTTGATTCATCAACAAAAACTAGTCAAACTAGTTGATATTGCAAAGTAGTCAAGGTTGTCCGCTTAATTCATCAACAAAAACCAGTCAAACCAGTTGATATTGCAAAGTAGTCAAGGTCATTTGGTTGACTCATCAACGAAAACCAGTCAAACCAGTTGATATTGCAAAGTAGTCAAGGTCATTTGGTCGATTCATCAACAAAAACTAGTCAAACTAGTTGATATTGCAAAGTAGTCAAAGTCGTCTCGTTGATTCATCAACAAAAACCCGTTGATATTACAAAGTAGTCAAGGTCATTTGGTTGACTCATCAACAAAAACCAGTCAAACCAGTTGATATTGCAAAGTAGTCAAGGTCATTTGGTCGATTCATCAACAAAAACCAGTCAAACCAGTTGATCGCTGCAAGTAACCAAGGTCGTCAGCTTCATGTAACAAAATCAACAACTCAAACGGGTTTTCGCAATCATTACTCATGGTCATTTAGTTGATTACACCACAAAAACCAATCAAACAAATAACTCGACAGCTTCCTAGAGATAAATTCATTACCTAACGGTCATCAAAAAAAGGTAACTAATTCTACATCTTGTACCATGATTATTCAAAAAAACAAATTATACTACCTCGATACCCTTACGTCATCTCACCGTGTAAATTTCCCTCTGAGGCTGGAATCATCTGAGTATATTTTTATTCCTCACAATCAAGGTAAAATCTCCTCCCATCGGGGCAATTAATACCTGACAGTTATTTAGTGAATGATTAAGCTAGCGTAAAAATGAACTTTCAACTTGTTTAAGGGCTGCACAAAACAAAATAAACGAAGGCTGCTACCTCGAGGGAGAAATATCGAGTAAACTGTAGTATTCTTCAAATTAATTTTTACACGAGGAAAAAAGTACCGGAGTAACTATTACTTCGGATTTTATTTTCGCTTCACTGCGCTCACATCCGAAACGATGCTCGGAGAAAGTCTATAATAAGAGTACAATATTGAACTTGAAATTACTTCTCGAAAAGAACGAAAAATAATACAAAATTTTTTTTCAATTTTGAATACGTTTTATAAACTAGATCATATAATGAGAAAAACTTTTTTCATAGGTACACAGCGATGTAGTAGTTTTTGAATTTAATTTGTATATTTTCAAGTTACACGGCTTCAGCGAATTATTTTTCTAATCATCTCGTGACGTTGAGATTATCAATCTTTCCACAAAAAAAAAAAAACGAATCCTCGTAGTGGCATTTTCTTTATTAATTTGAATAAATTATTTCTTAATGCATAAATTCAAATCGCTTGTTTTACTAAGAACATACAATACATATGAAAGGTATAAAGAAACCATCCATGTACCAGACCAAAGGCAAGAGATTATATTCCAATTCAAATTATATCAACTCTATTTTGTAAATACAAGCGAATTTACTAACGATAAGCATCCCATCAACCACGTTCAATCTCCCAATAAAGAAGATACTTCACTCGACGTTATTCATCATGTAAACGGCCACAATCTCGTTTCAATCTTTCAATTTTCACTACGCTGTGCTTATGAGTAATTGAATAAATTTCACGCAATTTTCCGCCATCGATACCTCGACATCCGTTAGATTAGATTTTTTTAATATAATTTTTTTTCTAATCAAATCAAAGGAATTTTCATCGACATTGACTAATGTTTATTCTTTCATACGTTTTAACCATTGTTCACCATACGCGTAATCCTTTTGTAAAATCAAGTCCATATGGGGTAAAAAAAAAATAACACCGGTAAAAAAATCGTCAGACATTGATGAATGAACGTACCATGTCATTACGCAGAATACGAGTACGTATGTAGTATGCACAGCGAAAGGTACCTTTTAAAGTGGCCTAATACGTCGATTTATTTTATCTCGATATGAACTCCGTTCACCGTGAACGTACTGATAACATCGGTGCCCTCGACTTTGGGCTCACCTGTTCGCAACGTGAAAAAAAGTAAACAGCGCATCGTCCATTTGTCGCGATACATAATACATTTATCTTCCAGCATTTGGGTACATTGAAAAGGGTGCATTTAACTCGTATACGGTCGCAGATTAACACATCCGATATGCGGCACGTAAATTGCTTATTAATAATGGAGTCGATGCCTGGCTAATTATAACGTTAAACTATCGAGCCGTTGCAACAAATCATCCGAGTTCGTAGAAATGTCGCCACAAAAAAAAAACACGTGTACGAGTAAACAAAATTAACGAGAATTTTTTCAAATTTGCACACAGACGAGTTCTAAGATAATGAACCAATGACCATAACAGCATTTCTATTTTTTTCATTATTTCACCTATCAAAGGTATATTTCATTATTTACGCATTTTTCATACAACGAGATTTCCTCAAAAGTAGCTTTTTTTCGTGAGAAATTTCACGTCAATTTTTCAAACACCGGAGAACATTCTACCATCAAATGTACTCATTTTTCTTCAACAAATGAGCTCAATTTCACGGGTATCTTGACTGATTCGTGCAATATTTTTCTCTATAGTCTAACTTCGGCCTTGATACTGGGTTGCTTTTTTATACTTTATTTGGTAGCGAAATCGTTTCATCGATGAGGGAAAGAGTGAGGTGTGAAGGTAATGTCGAACTCGTAACAACACTTTTTACAACGTATTGAGTGAAATAAAGAAACCGAATAAAATTATTGAGATTTATTGCAACGATTTGTAACCTAAAGATTCAAGATCACTGGTTTACCTTGACTTTCAGACTCGTTTTACCTTGATTTTCAGATTCACAAATTTCTACAGTCGATTCATCAAAAATAATGTAGTTTTTTGGAATTGGTACTTCATGATTTTAAATTGACGATTTCGATGAAAAAAATTGAACTAGATGATGATATCATCACATGCGGAAATTTTTTGAGGGGAGAAGTGAAAACGAAGCACTCTTGATTTTCTTTTTAATTACAGCATTCAAGTTTTTAAAAAAATCAAAAAAAATTTGAATGAAAGAATTTGCGCAATTTTCATTTATATTTCTTATTTTAACAAAAAACTATCAGTAAAATTTTAAATCCAAATAAAAATTGCTCCAGGTGAAGAAAAGGGAGGAGAGGACCATCACGCAAATCTCAAACACATTTTCAAGATTAAAAAACATTAATTTCCTGGCAAAAAATCAATCAAGTTCAATTGTTTTATTTGTCTTTGGTCAATAACCCAAGAAACATCAAACAAATTGCTGTATTCACTTGTTTAATAGGTTTTAGTAATCATTGAAGTATGCAATCTTGACTAATTGCAGCAAAAATAGGTTCAAGCAGCTACATAAATCAAACGATATTTAATAATTGTCGGGAAACCCCGTTTAACAAGTTATTATTGTTCTATAAACCAGATGACCTTGAATAATATACCAGACTGAACCAGTTTGACAGGTTATTGTTGTTCTATAAGCCAGATGACCTTGAATAATATATCAGACTGAACTGGTTTGACAGGTTATTGTTGTTTTATAAACCAGACGACCTTGAATAATATACCAGGCTCAACTGGTTTGACAGGTTATTGTTGTTCTATAAGCCAGATGACCTTGAATAATATATCAGACTGAACTGGTTTGACAGGTTATTGTTGTTTTATAAAACAGACGACCTTGAATAATATACCACGCTCAACTGGTTTGACAGGTTTTTGCTGTTTACGACTACACAACTTTGACTGATTGCAGCAAAAATCTGTTCAAACAGTTGAGTAAACCGACCGATCTTTAACAAGCATAGCGAAGGAAAACAATGAATTGATTATCGAGCATTTAAACTGAAAGCATGTGAAATACTTTCAAAATTCCATATGATAAAATTACATAACTAGCAAACAGCTCAACTCGGAAAAATGACCATCAAAAGAAACTCAAGCGTGCATAAATGACCGATACACTACCCTGTCCCTCTTCCATCACTTACGAGCCCCCTCAAAAATACGAAAATCAGTTAATCGACACCAGCGTAAATTCCACCATCGGTGGTGAAAATTTTCGGCGAAATTTCCACCACACCATCGACCTTGATCTTTGGCGAAACATCAATACCATCGATTTAGTTTCAGGCGCAAGGTACGCAAATACACCAAGGTGACATTTTAATTAACATGACTAGCCAGAGGAAGCGGTTGTTCGAGAATCCGAGCTAATTAACGAAATGTTACGCGTACCCGTGGGTCGACTGAACATGGTACACGGACGAGAAAGTTTTATAAAAATACTTCGCGGATCGCAAATTGCGTTTAAATTTGTTAAGAAGCATGGAAATAGAATTTGACGGATCCTGTATGAGTTTGTCGTTAACATGTTGCAGTATTCGAAGCACGTTTAATTCTCCCCGGAGAACTGTTTTGTTGTTTTATCCACATGCGTAGGCTGTTTCTTATACGGTCTCGTTTTCGTAAAGGTTTTGTTTACCGTCTATTCGGGTATAGTTAACAGTACTAACTTGTTAACTTGAGCATCCGTGCGATGTTTTCTTTTTCGATGCTTCCATTTGTCCTTTTTTTCTCTCCGTTCGATTGCTATTTATATTTTATAATTTATGGTAATTCGCACGCGATAACGATGCTATTGACCTAAGACCTTCAACGCTGTATTCTGGATGCAAAAAGGTACCAACGTAATTTCAAAATCGAGTAGCACTACGTCTCTCGAAGGTGCACCGAGGTCGGAGTTTCGAATAACCATCGCGACATCGTTTCACCTCGTCTTAGATTGTTTACTCAATTAATTGCCCGCTTGTTTTATATTCAACGAAAGTAAACCTTAGTTGATTTACATCGCGAGAAATTCCATCGCGTTGCTTCTCGTCCAATTATAACAATTAAACACATTCGTCGAGTAAATTCCAATTACCAACGGAGTTTAAATCAAGTTACCAACGAAATACATAGTAACTTTTAAACTTAACGTGAGACGAGCTTTCCCACATTGACTTCGTCGCGTTAAACTTCACATAATCAAAATTCGACAGCGCTAACTGAATAATAGCTCCGCACCGATTTCAAAACTCGCAAGAGTTAAATCGTAAAATATACCATCAAAATTCAACCAAGATAATCATACCTTTGAGACAAAGGGTTTTTAATTTAGCGACAAGTTTATCTTTCGGGTTGATTTTGCATTAAATTTGCTTTTTCATGAACTTATTCTTAATTGTTTGTAAATCGTAAAAATTGAAATAAGGAGTCTCCATGGTTTACTGTTCAGACAACCTCAACATATTTTCTATGGCTGTTGTTATTGATACTATAAGTATTCGTCTGGGGTTTCTAATCTCTATCATGTGGGTTATTTTTATTCTTTATCTGTTTTATATCTGAGGGTAGTTGTTAATTGGCATAAGTCACTTCAGGACATCATACCCATACCCTCTTGATGGCCTCCACCGGATGACCTGGCCTTTCTGGCTCTGTATGAATTTACTCCTTATTGGAATTCGATGTCTCTTCAAGGTCCTTCGAGTATATCTTTACCCTAGCAAAACTCCCATCTATTTCTAGCTTCGGGAAGCCAAAATTTTGAAATCCTCCAACAAAGTTGTTCCCGATTAATATTTGCACAGTTTTATAGTAAGTCAAAAAAGGCTTTGGGGTAGGCAGAATTCGAATCGTTAGTGATATCTGATATGATATATTAACGATTTTCAGTGGAAAAACAAGAATCGTATGATAGGAGAGGTGTCTGGCTCCTATAAACAGGGTTTTTGTCCCCCAGTAATCTATTTTTCTCGAATATCTTCTGAAATACCGATCTTACGATGAAAATAGTTATATTATATCTTATTCTATATAAAATTACCTATCAAATGAGATATAGAAAATTGTTGTAAGCTCAAGGGGGGTGGAGCCATGGTATCGGCAATTTGGGGGATTTCAAAGAAAATTGAGTTTTTTGCATATATCTCCCAAAGTATCAAATATAGAATAAAATTGACTCTTTTCACTTTTGATCTACATCATTACTATCAAATGAGCCAATTTGCATTCCCGTAACATGAGGGGATTGGTACCTCGATATAGGGGTTTCAAAGTAACGCTAGTATTTCAACACATAGAACATTTTAAAATTCATTTATCATTACTTAAACGTAGTATGAAGGGGTAGTACCTCGATATAAGGGAGGTGGTACCTCCATGTGAGGGTTTTGATATGATGCTCTTGTCGGTGGTTCTAGTATTAGTGGAAGGGCAGGAGGAACAGAACGTGCCTGTATAACGTGCATAGGATTGATTGGTTTAAAAGAGTATTTTACAGAACAGCGTTGGGGAGTAGGATTTTTGATGGAATTAAGTGTGATACAGTTCCCACATTACTCCCTGAAGATTCTCCGGGCTAGTCTTCTTTACATGAACTCAAATGTCTCTTTTCAGGTTTGGCTAGAAACAAAGTAGTTAAATTACATTTTGCATCAATTTCATCAGCCGACGTACATCATCTTCGTTTTGTTCAGCGTACATCGCAATGAAAAACCGAATGACAATAATCCTGATGAGGATCCAATGCTCATAATATCCGATAATCGTTATGTTGAGTATGCTGAGAGTGTAAAGTTACCCGATGATTCAAATTTAGGCGTCCTCAAATCTGCTATTGAGGAGTGTAAAGCTGCGAAAAATGAGGAAGCAAGAGTTGCGTCAAGTTATCGCGCGTTGGGTATGGTGGAGCTTCTCAAGCTGTTAATTAAATCTCTATTTGAAATTAGAACGGAAGAACGAAAAAATAGGAAGAGTAGAATCCGAACTGAAAACCGAGCATAAAGAGAAGTTGGAAGCAATCGTGGATGGAATTAAGTATGATACTGTGGTGAATGGGACCTTATCTCGTGCTAGTGCATGGGTGTGGTGGGGGCACCTGGGCATGATCTTGTCGATGTATTCGATCGTTTGGTTGTTCTGATATGGCCGTGTAGCTTGATGTATATGGAAATTTTGTTTTCAGTAGATGTCAGTTTTTCTTCTTTTTTTCTTTTTTCTCATATTTTAAAATATATTTTTATATCATTCATTGTAATTGTCATTGTCATGTAAGTAACATATAATTCTTTATTCTATGGGGGGGGGGATGAGTGTGATTTAATTTCATTTATTTATTTATTTATTTATTTTTGAGACGAATGTTTGACCCCTTTTTTTTGCCGGCTGGGCGACGCCGGAGTAGGAGTACCGATTGTAAGCAGTAAAAAAAAGAATAATTATGTATTAATTAATCGGTATTCTGATCAATACAGTTCCCACACTATTATCTCACTACAGTTTAACCTATGTCATCGTAAGTACCTCCAAATTATCGATACTATGACTCCACCGCCCTTCGGCACACAACAATTTCCTATATAATTTGATAAGTAATTTTATATAAATTAAGATATAACTATTTTCACCGTAAGATCGGTATTTCAGAAGATATAAGAGAAAAACCGATTTGGGAGGGGGAGGCAAAATCACCGTTTATTGGGGCGACACACCTCCCCTGTTATACGATTCTTGATTTTCCACTAAAAATCGTTAATATACCACCAACCAAATACAAATCCGCTAGATTTTAATTATTCCTGGATTAGGCTCAAATTCGTCAAGATTTGACTGTACTATTTAGTCATTACGTATGATATATGTGCTCGGAGCATTCTTCACTAAGATTCGAGAAAAAGCGTCACAAAAAATTTAAAATTTACCAAAATCACCTCCCATTTCATGCAAAATTTACAACAGAATTTCATTATTCATCGCGGCTTGAAACTTGAAATTCAAATTTTCATCTCAGAGGCAAATTTTTCGAGAATACGATTTCACATCGAAACAAAACCCCTGGCGAACTTTCCACCGCAACTTTCCCCACATCGCGTTATACGAAACTTCGAAATTTCGATCTTTTTAAAATACCCGCATTATAAAAATTCCACAAAAATTTCCGCCGAGTTTACGACTAAAACATCGCGCTATTTACAATAACTCGCGAAAGTATTCAAATAAGGCCGGTCATAAATCTCCTTACGAGATTTCGCCTTTCTAAAATACGTTTGAAAATTCAAAACTCGTGTAAAAATCAAACTCGACAAGTAACCTAGCTATAATCCTAATGCGTAAAACTGTATCGTATAGAATAAGAAACTATAATTCTTGCGTTGAAAAGTTACACAAAATGTAAAATTCATGTACCCGAATGCCACGAACAAACGCCCTAAAAACTTTTCATCGCTTAGCGGAAACATTTTACTAAAACAAAATGTCAAAAACCAATTACACAATGTTTAAACGAGAATCAGCTTCGGTATTTTATCTGGCGAGAAATGTACCTAACGCCGAATTCTGTATTCGCCGCGAGTACCTGCCAACCTTCTTTTCAACGCGTATTCACCTCCTTTTTTTCTTTTTTCATATAACGTCGAAACAAAACAGAAAAAAAACATCAAAGTACATACACTCATTCGTACAAAGTGGATCGTAAAATTTAGAAAATCAATAAGATCTTCCAACGACCTAATTCGTCGTTTTTCAAAACATACAGAACCCCGTTGCAAAAGTACCCTCACATTCGTACACGTGTTAATCACCCAAAAAAAAGGGTTAATCTTGGAAAGTAAAAAGTACGCGAAAAAAGCTCGTAGCTCTCGTAAATTCAAATTCATCGACGAGTTAATCCATTCGTATGGAAATTCGTTACTTCGAACCAAGATTTTAATTTCCGGTTATAAATTTTAATTACCATCCCCCTCGTCGCATCTAACAAACTCCATATCAAAATTCCCAGCACATAGCACTCGTCTTAATAGACCGTTATTGATTTAGGTATCGGACTGCGTTTCGTTATACAAACTCGATACCGCCGAATTCATTCGACTAATTAAAACGTCCGCTGTCCTTATCTGAATTTACACCGGCCCAACGACCAAACAATAGCCCGAACAACTTCTCAATTTCAAACTCGCACTTCAATTTAATACGCATCGAGAATAGGATTAAGTTTTGCCAACTTGGCCGGCTTATTCGTTTCTTCGTTTTAAAAAGGCGTCTCTCTTTCTACGACGCTCGGTTTTTGCGCTTCGCGTACTTTTTTCGCACCTGGCTACGAAAACTTTCCTCCAATTTGCCCAAATTAACCTGATGCATAAAAAATTACGCCAGAAGCTTTGCCACAGGCTCGAAATATTTAATAATTTGAATAACTCCACATTTCGCTGCGTTATTTCTCTCGCACGAGGTTCTCAGGTGGTAAAAACTTGTTTAATCGTGCTCGGGTAGTTTTTCTACAATGAGCTTTTTTTCAATATTCGGGGAGTCGGCATGGAGTTTTGCCCCCTCAGTGCTAATCCAAAGAGACACCGATTTTTTCAAGAGAGTTCTTGAGAACATGAAGTGAAATTTAGACAAATAAAGACGAGAGTTCACACAGAATGGAGGCATTTTTGATAGAACGGTGAGTGAAGACGAAGTACTCGTATATAATGATTTTAGGGGATGAAAAAATGAAAACCAATTAAAACTGAGAAGAGGGGGAAATTCAGTTCAACTGGTTTTGGTTGATGAATTAACCAGATAACCGTGACTAATTACATTGAGAACCCGTTTAAAAGTTTACAATTGAAATTTAATTCTTCATTTTCTTAAATAAATAAAAAACTTTTTCAAGAACCTGGAGAAAAAACATTCCAGAGTACTCGTGTCAGAAATTTCTCTCGATAAGTACATTAAGCGAAGATAATTTCTGTTCTTTTTGTGATTAACATGTGTATTTGTGTAATTTACAACGGATGAATTTTTTAACCAAGGTTTTGGTGTAAAACGAAGGGTCCACCTCCGTAGCAATAGCATATTCAGAATGTACCCTAACTACCTATAAGTGCGTGGGCCTCCGATATATGTGAATATGAGTTTATAATCGCGATATCGTCGAGGTGGCCCTTTGAGAGGCCTCACTATGTGATTTCTCCCCCGGAAAGGGGCTAAGCCGTATTATGTAATTTAACATTTTCTTCCATTAAAATTTCATTCACAGCCCTGCTTCTGCTGGGGACACTTGTCAAGCGTACGCCGATTTTTTTCATTTTTCATTTTTTCCGCTTATGTGGTTCTTTGTACTTCATTATAATATTTTTTTTTATCATTTACCTATTTATTCTCATATATTTTAAAATATTTTTCCTAAATCAGCAATTTTCATAAATCAAAATTCTTTTCAAATTTAAAATTTATTTTAATTAATGAAAGGGGCAAATGTTACGGTCTTCTAAAATTTCTGTTTTTTTTTTTAGTTCATGATTTCTCAAATTATGACCTATTTCCTATTTGCTTTGTTTTTATTTTTTCTAAATTTATACAGATATTCATGACCGCAAAATTTTCATTGTTTATATTTCAAGTTTTTGGATTTTTTTTGATTTTTTGATGTTTATTTTTTAAAAAGATATGAGTTGTATTCTGTTTTTGCTGATACAAGGCATCAACGATTATTAATATTTTTTCCTTCATTAAATAATAGTAGATTACGTAACAGGAGCGGAAAGTAATCGCTTTACTTTCCATTCCTGTTACATATACTATTTTAATTTTATATGAGATGAAAATAAAATAAGTCATCAAATTGACAAAATTTCAATTTAAAAATTTCATATTAGACAATTTTGAAATATGGTAACAAAAATGGCAAATATTAGATGGTTGATAAATATAAATGGCTGGTTGTTTTGTGGTTTGTTTTGAACAATTATAATTCGTCGAAAAAGAAAAAAGCTCAGTAATGTAACGTACGCGAAAAAGTGCGATTGATCGATCGTGATTTAGTTTTTAATTTTATACCGTACGAGTTAAAATGGAATGTTCAGAAAATGAGCTACAAAGAACGCCACCACACCTTGTTGAAGAAGCTAGTTCTGCTGAAATTGGTCTCCTACCTCAAAAATCAAAAAATCGTTACGAGAGGATGTACGCTGAATTTACGCTTTGGAAAGATGAAAAAGGTGCGACATCGTTTTCGGAAAGGACTTTGATGGCGTATTTTTCTGAGTTGGCGAAAAAAAATAAGCCAACTAAGTACACTTTGGGCATACTATTCGATGCTGAAAACAATGTTCAGTCTGAATCATCAAATTAATATATCAACGTATAACAAACTTTTATCGCTTTTAAAACGGCAGTCCGAAGGTTATAAACCAACTCGTGCTAAAATTTTTACCGAAGAAGAAATGAAAAAATTTATATTCGAAGTGTCAGATCAAGAATGGTTAAATACAATCATACATTAAGTGTCGTAGTTTGACTCGATACAACAAAAACCAAAATTTCTCGTTCCTTTACCATCACCGGTGAATTTGTTGCAGGGTCACAGAAGATTCGAATCCAAAAGATTCGAATCCGGATTCGAATCCAGTTTTTGGATTCGAAAAAACTGATTCGAATCCGAAAAAACGACCCGGATTCGTGAAATGATTTGAATCTTTTTGTATGGATTCGTTTTTACCAAACGAATCCAAAATTCGTTTTTTTTCTTTAATATTATTGAGGCATTTTACGCCCCCGAGGCGCCGAATATTGCAAATTTGGAAATTCTATCCTACTTTGTGAATACAGGAAAAACTTTATCCTCTTTGAAAAATTTTCCAAGAATTCAAGAGTTATTTCGAGAATATAATACTCCGTTGCCATCATCCGCGCCGGTGGAGAGGATGTTTAATTATAGTAGTATGGTAAACAAAAGTCGATTCAACCTTAGTGATACAAATTTTAATGCACTTGTGTGGGTGAACGCAAATTCAAAATTTTGAAATCTTAATTAATATTTTTTAGTTTTATTATTCGTAGCTCTCGATTTTGTAATTTGTATTTTCAATTTTATAACTTTCCATTTCGTATATATATTTGTATTTTGTAGGTCTCGATCTCGTAAATCATATATTTGTACTCATATAATTGAAATAAATGAAATATTCATTAAAAAACGAAAAAATTACCGGATTCGTGGATTCGAATCCACAAATCCGCCTGATGATTCGAATCAAATTCGAATCCACTGGTCGCCCTCGATGTTTCGAATCAGATTCGAATCCAAAAAAAGTTGTAATTTGTGGATTCGGATTCGAATCCAATTTTTGCTGGATTCGTTGTGACCCTGATTTGTTGACATCGTTAAAAAATACTCGAATTTGCGCCCCAAGAAAACGATCACTAATCGTTTTTTCATCAATTAGAATGGGAAATGTGGCACCCAGGTAATTGGCAAAAATAAATTTAGCAAAATGCCAAGAGTTATCGCGAATTATTTACAATTAGAAGAACCTGATAAATATACAGGTAAAGAACCATGTAAAAATTTTAGTACAATTAAGGTGTCAATACTGCAGTATTTATGCCTTATTTCTTTAGGACATGCTTTTCGTCGAACTTCTGCCACAATTTTGGCCAACAGCGGGGCAGACATAGATGCAGTAAAAAGGCATGGCGGATGGAAAAGTAGAACGGTTGCAGAGCAATATATCGAAAACTCATTGGTTTATAAAAAAAAACTGGAAATTTAATTTTTTCTTCTGTAAGTCCCAACGAAACTGTTACAGAAGAAAATAACCTACAAGTTGAACTTTGTGAGGAGGAACGTTCCAAAGATAATTTGATTGAAACAGTACCACAGCCAGCCGCCAATCCCGAAAAAAATTTCTTAAGTTTTAACAACTGTAATATAACCATTAATTACAATTAACGAATAAATTTTTAGGTTACATGTGTATTTTTTAGATGGTAAACAAGGGCGGAAAATAATCATTTTCCACCCAGGAAGGAAAATGACTGTTTTCCATCTTTGTTTACCATCTTCCCAATTTTTACCAACATGAGCGTTAAAACGCTATTTTCCACATGGAAAACGAAGGGGGGATGGTCATTTTCCGACCATGTAAAATTAAAATTTTTTTCCCCTTTTTCGTGATTTGAATTTATCAACATACATTCTTATTTCATCATTGCTCGACGCAAAAACATTGCGAAGAGAGGTAATTTCATTTAACGAAACCTTGCCGGTCGTTCTCGCTGTGAGATTCCCAAAACTGATTTATATTTAAATCGAGCAAAAGAAGTTACTGTCATCGTTGTTGGTCTCCTTGGTGTCCGCTCGGCAGGGAAATCCGACTGGACTTGATGTAACTCGAAAACTAAACGAATCCACGAGAGTAAAAATGACACAGGATAGAGTCAAGACTCGCGTAATCACATCGTCTAGACGTTTCTAAACCGCAACCCAAATCAACCGTCGAAATAACCATTTCATTACCCATCTAAACCCCAAACATCGAGCTATAACGTAAACCTCGATAGTAAATTCACCGACTGAATATAATCACGCGAATGAAAAAGTTTTGAAACTATAACGAAATCAAATTAAAATGTATTTGTGACATTAGAAAATCAATAAATAACGCATGAGTTTTACATTCTCAACTCGCAGTCAATTACCCTCTTTAATTCGTCTAACATATTATCATCGTTTCGAGTATCAACGCATACTCTCTATATCGTATTTTACCAAATACAAAACCCCCAATCGCACCCGTCTTGGTTAACATGTTCGTAAAATTTGTTTAACTCAAGAATACAACTTTTTCAGTTGAAAAGTTATTCCGAGAAGATAAACTTGATATAAAATTTCCCCAAGTTGAACTTTTCGCGTTAAAACTCCGTTTGGAATTATCCCTTTAACTTTGCGCCGTTCGAAAACAGCTTAAACGTGCGAAATAAGTTGCATACGCGATAGCCGCAAATAACCTGTGAATATTCGAGGCGTGTCGATTATGCAATTTAACCTACACGAACCTTGACATTCCACATGGCACGCGCTGCTGCCGCCGCTAAGTACGCTTTTACGTATAATTAAAGCATAACGATGCGCTTGTCGTGTTACCTAATATGAGTTGTTTACGTGAAAAATCACCCTTTCCAGATGGAAAACAACCAACCCATTAACTTTCCGCGATGAGCATTGTTTTTTCACCACATCCCCGCCCCCGAACCACCCACATACCGGTGGCTTGTCGGAATGTACCATACACGAAATGTCGGCGCGATGTTTGAATTTTTGACGTAAATGTTTCCGAATAATAACACGAGCAAATAATCGAATCAAGTTGCGTGCAAAAGTAGCCCCTCGAATGAAAAACAATATCGGTAAGTTGACCTGAACAAAAAATGAAGTTATTCGTAACCATTTACCCCACTCGTGATTTCATGTGAATAAGTTGAGAGAGATCAGTGATCACAATTTTGCCCCAACTGCGGTTCCAGCACGATGATGGAGCCCACCAAACCTCAAATACTGTTTTGAAATGACCATTTTCATGATTTCGAGTTCATGACAAAGCATATCTCATCAACAAAAATCCAAAATTTCATGTAATACTGAAAGTGGCAAATCACCATTTACATAGAATTCGGGAATACTCGTGCTGGAGCGTTTTTATGCGACTCAAGGCTATTTGAGGAAAAAAATTGACGAGGAATATTTTTCGGTGAAATTATTTTCAAATTTCATCACAATTTCACCATATTGCGAGGTTTGACATTAAACATTATGACGTCGAGACAACCTGGTTGAGAAGGCAGCGGGGTACTCGAATTAAAATCTCAAAATAGCGAGATTCAACTTCCAGACGCCACTAACATTTGGCCAAAAAGTTTCCCACAACATGACGAGTAGGAAAACAAAAAGCGCGACTTATAAATCAACTTTTGGTCGGAATGTTAATGACAAAACTGTGTATGAACAAGATGAGGCACTTTGGGATTTCAAACGACGTAGCTAACTACCTTGACGCTTTATGTTTTTGTTTATGTGAACACGTGAGGTAAGAGATGACTGATATGATTCAACGAGATTTTTCCAGCTACGTATCATCTCTCGGTTGGCTTGGTTGTTGTTTACTCTTAATGGGAATAAAATCCAAGCCTTTGTGAAGTTCTACATATCGTTGGAAAGCTGAAGTAATTCTATTTTTAACCAGCTAACGACCAATTTAATCGGTAAATTCCTCAATTTTTCGAGACTTTCTTGAAAACGTCAAAAGCCCAGATGCTGGACGTCATAAAATGAATGTTTTTTGTTTTAAAAAATATTTCGAAGATATTTAAATTCCCTAATAAGCATGATGAGTTGTTTTACGCTTTGAATAATTTATTTGAAATTTCAAAAGTACCTCACATGGTTTTACTATCACTTGACCGTCTTCTAACATCGAACGTTTTCTTTTTAAAGATAAAGAGAAACCCTTACGAGCAATTCGTTTACAACGTTTTCCATCATTTATTGCATCTCTCACCTTTATTCGTGCAGTCTCATAAGGCTCTCGAGAGTCATTTCTGGTATCTCGTTCCTTACGATATAAACCAGGCGATCGATAGTTTTGAAATTAAATCGCCCAATGACGTTTAAGGCTACGATGAAATTACGACTAAAAACTATCCACAAAGTACTCGATACGTGGTGACGAAAGCATCGTAAAAAGCACGCCTCGTCTTCTGCACCGAAAAAGATTTACTCTCGTGTATTAAAGTTAAAATTACCACTCTATTTGTCACCATTTACAACTACACTTTTAATATCGGCTTCGTCTCGTGTGCTCATAAAAAAGCTCGCGACATTTTTTTCCTCCTTTTTCGCGTACACACAAGAAAACGAAGGTTCGCGCCATAACACAGAAACGACGAGCGAATTACATTAAGGTGACAATTCAAAAGACATTCAAATATGTCGTGTAGTGTATTAATAAAACCGACGATAGTAAATTTCGCGCTCGGCTTTTACACGTCAGGTTAACGCGTGTAATCGAGCTAGCACTTCTTTGTGCACCTCAAAAGCCTGCGCATCACCAAATTCGCTTCCAATCGCGTCAAAATTTGCTAAGATTGATACAATTCAAAACCACACACGCAACATCAACGGCTCGACAGATGATTCATAATTTCGACCTTGTCCGGGCGCCATGTGCTAAGGAAGCACGAAAAAACCCCACGTCCGAATAACATTTTAATTAATATTTATCGGTTTTTCGAACTCCGCCGAGCGAAAATTTCATCTATCCATGGCGTGGGAGTGCGCCGAATACGACTTACGAGATAAGCTAACGTTTTAATACACGTGACTATACTTCGCCGAGGTATTTTCGTGCTTAGTCGACATATACGTGCACGAAAAACGTAAAAATTGTATTATTTTTCGAGCTAACTTCGACTCTGAAATTTTCTTTCCAACGGAGACGCGTATTCGACGCCGAAACTTCTTCTGCGCCGAGATCCGATGTAATTTTATTTACGTACTTGGCCGTCGGGAATTCACCAAAAGACGACGATAAATAAAACCATAAAAATTCAGAAATTTCAATTGCAAAATCGATTACAAACGATGAGTTTTCTAGGCGAATATTCGTTTCCCACGATTTCGAGCATATTTTCAAAGTGAGCGGTGGAGCTTTTTTTATCAAAATTTCCCAAGTCGACATACATCCGTTTTCAAATCAGTAAACGGATCTTTCGCAGATGATCAGTGTTGCCAATCTTGAAAATACATCTTGAGATTTCCACGGTTTTCAACAATTCACCGAAATTTATCTATCTCGAGATGTTTTTTAATTTCAAGATTTTTCACAATATTTTTTGCAAAGAAGGTCCATTAAGCATTGTGAATTGACCTTTGACACGGATTTTTAGTTCAATGGCGAAAATCAATTAGGATAAGAAAAAAATTCAGAAACCATCTCCAGCTTCCCATCGCTCCTGGGGGAACTGTGAGCTCCGTTAATGGGGCTTCTTCAACATAAATCTTCATTTCAGCGAATTTTCAACCAAATTACTTGAAATTTTGGCCATAGATGAGGATCAGTTGCCCCCCCCCCGATATATGGGCAAAAGGATTTCAATTCTATATTTACATGAAGTGTGATTCATTTCTTTTTAAAATTTAAATTATTACTTAAAAATGAAACCATTAAGAGAAAAAACAATTTGTGGTCGATCTTTTCCAAAAGGCTCCGGCTCAATATATTATTGCCCAGAGTCTTTCGAGTACACTAAAAAAAAAGAGAATAATAACTACAGGAAAAGTACGACACCAACTGAAGCACTATGAACACAATTTTTTAAATTAAAATTAATATTTTAACTAATGGAGCCTCGAGAGGAAGATCATTTTGTGGCCTATACTTTTTCCAAAGGCTCTGGAACGATATACTATTGTCCAGAGTCACATGAATATACAAAAAGAGAGAGAATAATGATCACAGGAGAAGTAATGAAGTAGTAAAATATAATTTATTAAATTTAAATTAATATTTCAACTAATGGAGCCTCGGGAGGAAGATCATTTTGTGGCCTATACTTTTTCCAAAGGCTCTGGAACGATATACTATTGTCCAGAGTCACATGAATATACAAAAAGAGAGAGAATAATGATCACAGGAGAAGTAATGAAGTAGTAAAATATAATTTATTAAATTTAAATTAATATTTCAACTAATGGAGCCTCGGGAGGAAGATCATTTTGTGGCCTATACTTTTTCCAAAGGCTCTGGAACGATATACTATTGCCCAGAGTCACATGAGTATACAAAAAGAGAGATAATAACGATCACAGGAGAAGTAAGATACCAACTGAAGTAGTAAAATATAATTTATTAAATTTAAATTAATATTTTAACAAATGGACCCTCGAGAGGAAGATCATTTTGTGGCCTATACTTTTTCCAACGGCACCGGAACGATATACTATTGCCCAGAGTCACATGAGTACACAAAAAGAGAGAGAATAACGATCACAGGAGAAGTAAGATACCAACTGAAGTAGTAAAATATAATTTATTAAATTTAAATTAATATTTTAACAAATGGACCCTCGAGAGGAAGATCATTTTGTGGCCTATACTTTTTCCAAAGGCTCTGGAACGATATACTATTGTCCAGAGTCACATGAATATACAAAAAGAGAGAGAATAATGATCACAGGAGAAGTAATGAAGTAGTAAAATATAATTTATTAAATTTAAATTAATATTTCAACTAATGGAGCCTCGGGAGGAAGATCATTTTGTGGCCTATACTTTTTCCAAAGGCTCTGGAACGATATACTATTGTCCAGAGTCACATGAATATACAAAAAGAGAGAGAATAATGATCACAGGAGAAGTAATGAAGTAGTAAAATATAATTTATTAAATTTAAATTAATATTTCAACTAATGGAGCCTCGGGAGGAAGATCATTTTGTGGCCTATACTTTTTCCAAAGGCTCTGGAACGATATACTATTG
>QBDW01000360.1:0-42544 GCA_003261595.1 Maconellicoccus hirsutus
ATGCGATTTTCGGATTCAGCGGGTCCAAATTAGGGGAGGAATAGCTTTTGGACGATTTAAAATTATTTTTCAAGATTTTTTGTTCAATTTTATGGCTGTAAAATTTTCAAAATTTACAGGCAATTTTTTACGAGGAGGTACCTCACATTAGCGCTCCAACAGATTCTTGCCAGTCCAAATTACGAGCGTCTGCGTCTTAACGGTGTACTAAACATGCCAGCTATACAAAACGTTTGTGGGCATGTACCCAGAGTGACACACGAGAGACACTCGTCGTGTTATCACTTCACAACTATTTTTTTATCTGAATAGAATCCGAATTGATTAAAAATTATTAAATGAAACCAAAAAATCAAGAAAATGACCATTTCAACGAGTAAGTTTATAAATGCTGTTTTCATTTTATTATGAGTTTCGGGTGCACGCAGAATCAAGTAAAGAACCCACGAATCGCCAGTTTTTTTTTTGAATTTGAACATGATTCGTAGTCATTTTTCAAACTCTTCTCATTTCGAAATGAACGCCAAAATACAAAAACAAATTTTTACTGCGACAATTCGGTAATTAATTATTGTAACCGAGTCCTCTTTGGTTGATTTATGATTGAAAGATTTCAGATAATGTAGATTCAAAATCTGACACAGTAATAATCCATCACCAGAAAGAAGCTCCCAAGTAACCAAAAGTAGGAGGAGCACGAGACTCCCCACCAATCCCCATTGCACCTTCAAGGGTAGGGATTGTAAAGAGAAAGTTGTACATATGAGGTTCTATTGTTAGGGGGTAAGAAATCAGTATGAGTTAACGTTAACAATGATTTTCTGAAACATGAAAAATGTTAAGGTATGCAATTTTACTTCAATACTTTGTAAAATATGCAATTTTTACTGAAATACATACATACTTATTACCTACTACGTTGTATATGCAAAATGACATTATTGAGCTCATTCGTCTGGAAATTTCAAGGTAATTACGTTATTTTTACGACTATTAAACAATCAATTCATCAAAACATAAGGTAAATCATTAAAAATGAAATTGAATTTTGAAAAAAAGAAATTCTAAAATTTTCAAGCTGGTGGCGAAAAAAAAATTGAATATTTAAAACATATTGTAAAAACTTGATATACCTCTTATAACTTCTTGTACATTTTTTTATGTGGGCTTTTTCTTTTTCGAGCCTGATAATTTTACATGTGGAGGGGGTACAAAGCGAACCTCATTTTTATCATCATCTGCACAAACATAAATACTTTTCTATGGTAAGAAATTATTAAGAAGTTAGTGGAAATATGCCTCCATCTTGCTATGTTCAACAAAATTGAAATCGAAAATACAAACGTTATTTAAATTTTAATAAATTTACAGTGATTTACAAACCTCCAGAGTTAATCTCGTTTCCACGATCGCGATTGTGTTGATTCAAGTTTTTTGTGTCTGGAGAAATATCGGGATTTTGTACCACAACAAGATATCTTTTTTCACTATCTTCAGAAGATTGAGTAGAATGAATTAATTGTGGGATTTTCAATTTAAATGTAGAATTACTATTTTTATACTGGCAAAGAACATGCCCCCTGGTTATTTTTAATTACCTCCCTTCGTTGTTTAAGCTGAATTCTTGAATGGATTCCTCCATAATAATACACGAGACTTATTCAAACGAGACTCTACTTGGGAATTGTTTACCATATGTAAATTTCAAGTTGAAATTTACCGTGTAAATCACAAATTGGAATTATATATCAAAAGATTCAGAATTGACGGACCCTTTTCCGTTGTTTTGGCTGTGAGCGCATACGAGGTTCAGCCATTCTTACTTGTATTCTATTCGTGTGACTTTTTTTCGGTTAATAACTAAAAAATTGAATTAAACTCAATGTCGTATCATTTTGTGGAATATTTGTTGAAGTTTTGAATATTTTGACGGTTGAGAAGTATACGTTTTTCCTCTGAGATTTCACAGTTTGTCCCTAATTTTCGTGTAATTTTTTGTTTCAAAAAAAAAGACTTGCGCGAAAAAAACAAAAAAATATGTACGTATAAATTTTACTGTACAAAGAAAATTCTCGTTTAATCGAAAGAACTGCTTTACTACGTGATAGACGACGGCCTGAAAATCAAAACGAAAATTTCAGTAACACTTTTGGTTTATGGTTGATCGAATGTGACGTAACAAGCGATGTTTGCGAAAGCGAGTAAGATACGGTAATTGAAAAAGTATGAAAAAAAGTAATAAGTATCGATCGAAAAGCTCGACAGGGTCGCGTAAGGATGGCGTAGTTGGACGTGTAGCCTCGACAAGCTTGAAATGATTTTCGATTAATTAATACGACGACGGTGATTTACGCTATAGACTGTTTTTTCTCTCCGCGAATGACCTAGAAGGCGCGACGAAGCGACGATATTTCCTGATGACTTCCAGGAATCGTAACAATCGGCGACGATTGACGCAGCGGTGTGTTTAGTATTTTGCATACGCGTTTTACTAGGCGAAGATTTTGTTTCGGTTCGGTTGGTGGCCGGTGTATAAAAATAGGATTTTTTTTAATCGGCACCTGACTACGCGCGGTGATGTTTCGTTTGAGAGAATAGCAGCGTGTCTGGCCGACGAGGTTGCAATTATTTTACGTGATTTTATTGCGATAGGTTAGGATATAATTGGCGAGACGGGGTATAAGCGGTTGGAATTCGTTCGTGGTATTTACGATGTACTGAGGTGAAAAACATCCGAGTTTCTATGATTTTATTATGCTTGAGTCCGTTCGGTGCTCGATGGTTACGCGATGTGCCGCTGACGTGTGTAACACGTGGTAAAGAAATGATGGGTACTGAGTAGTGGTATAATTCGTAATATAATTATTGATACCTCAATGTCGACGATGCGTGGTATTTTCATTTGTTGTCGGGTGTAATTCGCGAAACTATATTAGTCCAGTCAATCTGGCATTTGAGCTTGCAAAACGAGATGATAAGCTGAATTTTGGTATATACCTAGTATTCGATACCCTTTACAACATACTTCACTCCGGAACAAATGTCATGTTTGCAAGTCCCCTTTTTTGTGGATCTAAGCCCCCTAAAGTCGGTTTTTCGCTTGTATCTTAGTGAAAACTGGTTTTATCAAAAAAATAGTTTAATGCAATATTAAAACCCACTGAATTCTCTACAAAATGCATGTATTAAGAGTTGATGCAGCTGGCTTAGATTCCGAGCCGCGAACTGTTTCTTTGGGGGGGGGGTTTCGGCACCTGCCCCGTCTGAATCACAATAATTACGAATTTTAACGACATAGCACTTATGCTTCCTTAAATTGGTTGTTGAACAGTGCTTTGGAAATTTAAAAATTTTGTAACAAAATTTACACATCACAAACGGAATAATTTCATCGGTCGGAGAAGTTTTGATTTTGAAAAAACACTGCCACACGTCACTTTTACTGTTTTCTTGAATAGTTTTTAATTCACCACTTTTGATTCTATCTTTAATTTCCATTTTACCTAATTTTGAAATAATACGAGATACATGTAGGCCTGCACAAATCACTAAACTAACTAATGAAGTAAACATATCGCAGAGTGGCGGTGATCGAAATAAATTGGAGGAGAACAGAATAACTCGATACATCGGGGAAACGAGGAGAAAACCCTTTGTAAAGGTGTATCATGAGTCATAAAGGTATATCATGAGTCAACTCATGATATACGTTTGTAACTACGTTATAACTGCGGTTATAACAAGTTAAAAAGTAGCGACGGTTATAACGTTAAGATACGTTGAGCTTCGTTATGCGCGCGCCGTTAGTTAAAGTTACTACTCGCACCTCGGATGAGTTATCATTATACCATACGACAGTTACTTCGTATTTATCATAGGTACTTTTTAACATACCGTGCAGGACTCTGGTACATAGACATTATACTTATATGGACTGCTAATCAGTGTTGCCAACTTTTTTTCACATTCGATGCGAGATTCAACCAAAATAATGCTAAATCGATGCTAAATGCCCAAAAAAAAGTGCTAAATTTAGATGCCAAAGGAAATATCGGTGTTTTTCGTCAATCTATGCAGTTTAAAATGAAGAAATTAAAAAATTGCGCCAAAACTAAGATGCTAAAATATTTAAAGGATGCTAAAAGAATGTTTAAATTTATAATACTACATAATGTAACAGTTTTTCTCCTTACCCCAAGTTCGTCGTCGTTTTCATCAGCTTTTAAATCGTCATCGTCCTCCTCGTTTACAACATAATCTTCGTCTTCTTCATTTTCCGACTCAATGTCGTCATCGGCCATCATTTTTACTTGTTAATTTAACAAAATCTCATTTTTTGAATTAAAAACAACTCGCAACTTTGATGCGATATTGGCGATTTTACGAATTTGCGATTTTTTTCTCAGAACACAGCATGGTAATAAAATTGACGTAGAGATGATCAATACGACAACACTTTGACAGGCAAAGACACGCACCACTCTGATCAGATTCAGAATCAGATGATGAACATTGAGAACAAAATAAAAAAGAGACAAGACAACTTTTAACTTCTCTCTATCCTCTGTAATTCAATAGATGGCGTTACTTGAAAACGTCAATAAGTCGATAAATATCTGGATTTAAAAAATTACTGCTATTTTGTAATTTTTTCATTCAAATTTATAAATTTTGCAGCAAAAAAATTTGAAGATGCTAAAAAATGTTCGATTATGCTAGATTTAAAGCTAGTTATGCTGAAGGAAGATGATAGATTCCTAATTGAAAATTCTAGAATCTTGTGAAGTAAAATTAAACTAAATCTAGCATCAGGGATGCTAAGTTGGCAATACTGCTGCCAATTGTTAGCAAAAAACTGAATGTTTCTCGTCTCCGGCTGCGGTATAGCCGTTCTGTAGAACCCGGATATGGCGCATGCGCAATGACGCTAACGCCAAATTCCGTCAGCACACTTATCATCATCGGAATGAATGACTAAATTCGAAACGTATGTGGTGTAGTTTTGTTCTTTTCTTGTAAAATTATTTTTGTATCATTTCGTTTCGATTAGATCAGGTCTTCTTGAATTGAAATATATGTACAAATGTGTTCCGATTTGGTTCAGATGTTTACGTTACTTTTTTTTCTCATAATATCGAACTACAGAATCATGCAAGCGCTGAAATAAAATACTGAAAGAATGTTTTTCATCGAAGAATTCCGGAAGAAAATGAAATAGTTGAATAAACCGAGTGCAGCGTAAACGTAAACAGCAAACCGTCAATTGGAAATGAATCAGAAAGTGATTTCAATTCGCAGCCATGAAATATCATTCTACAGGAAGTCGAAATGCTTTTCGCATATTTTGTGTATCCACGGTTGAAATTATTGAGACTCACTTAGATTGCAGAATTCGAGCCACTTTTGGTGTAAAGTGGCATCGTCAGGGAATCTATTTCGAATAATAGAAGAACAAGTTAATGTTAATGAATTTCACTTTGTTTACCCATTTTTTCACTGAAATTCAATGAGATAATACTTACTTACACAGGGAAAGGGATGAATTTTTGCGAGTTTTTTCTCCACAATCTACACAAAATGCCATTTTTGGAAACTAAACTCAATTTAAAAAACATCGATAGTGAGTGCGTTTTAATTTTATTGTTCGAATACCTCAGTTTTTAATTTTATTACAATTTCATTACAAATAAATAATAATTTGAAAATCACACACATGCGATTCGATTGATGCACACATGGATCATGTGTTCACGGCAATCGCCGCGCTCAGTGATAAAAATTGATGCGCGATACCCAACTGCGCATGCGCCATATCCGGGTTCTACGGAACGGCTATACTGCGGCCGAAGACAAAATCGTCCATTTAAATTAGCAGTCCATATAAGTATAATGTCTATGATTTAGTAGGCATAAACTTCGAACTAAGCTATTTTTTTCATAAAATCATTTTTTGCTACACTAGAGCCGAAAAACTGTACCCTACACAATTAGGCTAAGAAGTAATCTATTCACGAAAAATGCTCTTCTTTCAATCGCACGTAGCTCGGAATCTAAGCCAGTTACATCAACTCTTAATAGATGTATTTTGTAGAGAATTTAGTGGGTTTTAATATTGAACTAAACTATTTTTTTGATGAAACCAATTTTCACCAAGATATAAGCGAAGAACCGATTTCAGGGGGTCTAAATCTACAAAAAAAGGTACTTGCAAACATGACATTTGTTCCGGAGTGAAGTATGTTGTAAAAGGGTATCGAATACTAGGTATATACCAAAATTCAGCCTATCTTCTCGTTTTACAAGCTCGAGGCCATTTTTGGGCTAGATTGACTGCACTATGTGGCGTTGGACGGTGAATTATGGCGCAGGGCTCGTTAAGATCTTCGAATGTCGTTCTCTCTACGTTCTCGATCGTAATCGAGTACTCTTTAAGGAAATTTACAAGGTATTGTTAACGTATATTAGTTTCAATTGAAGCTCTACGTTGAAATGTAACTTTTTAAATATTACGTATCGTACCTGACGCGTTGTAAGATTTATCGCTCGTAATCGTATATCTTCTCGAGTTATGATACCTTGTTGATGGTTTATGCCATATGCCGATTTTTATGAGATAACGAACCGTTAATTTCATGTAGGTTTATTGTACGCGCTACGAAGCGGTCGTTATTCGCGTGGAAGTGTCGTAGTTCAGGAACTAGATGAATTTTTCCGGAAGAAAAAATAATGACAGTTTTCAGTCGAGTTCAAAACGAGGGAAACTGAATGAAAATGCACGGTTTATGCAAGAAATACGAGTTTTTTTTGATTTTCATCGAAAGCAAAGAGGCTTACGTGGAATTTAATATAAACTCGAATTAAAGATACTAAAATTTCACGTCGATCGGTATTAATTTCATTGAAATTCAAGCGATAATAACGCCTCTTGCGAGCGTTTATTTTCATCCGCATCTAGCGTGTGTTAACTTTACACCAAAATTCCTCTCAAACGGAAACAATAACGTGAATTTTTCATTTCATTTTCAATTAGAGAATTCTCTCCTCTTTCTGATAGTATGTTGATGAAATCTGTAGCTTTCATCTTCACGCCGCTTGTCTCATTTAAAAGTTAATAAACGTTTGTGAATTTCAAACGTTCGGTGAAAGAAAATCCTTCAATGGGTTGGGGGGGTATAAGATTTGAGGAAGCTTGAAAGGAACATTTTTGAAACAAAACTTGTTGCAAATCATGTGATAAACTTTTTACCTATGTATTTATAATTTTTTCATCATTTTCTTAAATTTTACAATAATTTTGAGTTTATTTTCAAAAAAAAAAATCAAATTATGGCAGAATTTATTTATGTATAAAAAAATTCTTGGTATAAAAAATATTCTTTACTAAATTTCCAACAACTTTTGTTTCAAAATTTTTTCTCCCTGAATTTTCCAAAAAAAAAGTTGACTGCTATGATGATATTGGTTCCAAGTTAAGTAAAAAATATGTAAAATCCAACTGAGCTTTTCGCTGCGTGAAAGTTGGTTTTTGATCGCTTTTTCGAAACTGTTCGGTTTTGTGATAAATTTAGTATTCGTTTGAAAAAAAAGGAAACTTCGATTTGACGAGAAAATTCTACGTTTCGAATGAACAAAAACGTCTTTGGAAAAATTCTCGCGTTTGGGAAATTCTTTTATCGATCATTCCACCGTGATTTAGGAAGCACTTACGTAGTTGTAAATTTATGAAAATTGTTCCTTGCGTAATTACGTATTACACGGTGCGACCATGGTTGGTTACTACTGATATTAGAAAGCGATGATCTCTGCTTCATGACGAAAGACACAAGGGGAGCTGGGAAAAATGAAGTCTAAAAAAGTCCCCCCCCCCCACCACCTTGTTTTAAAAAGTGATTTGACTGGTAACTCTGATAATCGTGGTTTCGTCATGAAACTGCTCTTTTAATCGATAATTTTAAAAAGACAATTTTACACGACTTTTACCCCCACCCCCTCCTCCTCAATTGCTATATAAATTAAGCATTTTTGTAATTAAAAAAAAAATTGTAATTTTTTTAAGATATTTTTAAAAATGAAAATCCATTTTCAATAAAATTTTACAAGTTGTGATCTTGGTGATGATTCGGAATTGATTCGATTTTTTAACCAAAATGAACTCATTTTACTCGACCTTCTCGTTAGGAGCGGAACAAGAAGGGAACACGTCATGGATGATTTATTGTTATAGATATTTTCATGTCTTCGCTATGGCACGCAAACTCGAAAATCGTCACGAAAAAGCGTTACGCGGTTGTGATGGCGACGTGTCATGCTCATGGGTGACGTGTGATCATGTCATGGCAGCATGTCAAGTGACATGATATGATGGCAAGTCATTGTGACGTGTCATGGTTATGAGTGGCATATGACCTCAAATGATGTCTTCTGATGAACATCGTTGTCGCGAAGTGATAAAAAAATGTCACACTGTGTTGCGGACTTGTACCTTTTTTTTAAATTTCCAGTAATAAGTTGTTGGCATAGTAAGCAAAAAACTGTCTGACTTCATTTCATGTTTGGTCATTTAAGCGAAGTACTCAAAATAGAAAAAATGCCGCTATTAATGAATAACTGTAAAATTGATCCTTTTTTAAATTTGCAATTCTTACCTTCGCCATTTTTAAATAAATGAAAAAAATAAAATAAAATTGACGATAAATTAAAACTTTGTTACGTACTATTTCAATTTCACGTCAGGTATACTTTCTTACGCTTGCAAATAATTTCGAAAACCTCGCCGTAATTTTGAAACGGAATTATTTTGCGCGCTTTCGCATGAATCCGAAGAATTTTCTAAATTCTCCAAATCGAGTTCCAGCACAGTTCAAATGTGTATAAATTCTACGACTAGCTGTACCTAAATATAAGCACGCGTTCGGAAGCAGCGCGCTTTACGATTTTGTAAGACGTTTAAATGAAAAATAAATTCTTAATTTGAACGACTAATCGAATAAAAATTCCTTTCTATGAAAAACACACGTATGCATATTAACAATGGAGCAACGAGAGAAAAAGCTGATATTGTTATAAAAACAATATTTGTTATTCCTTTCGATATATTCATTGTATCGCGACCGAGTAATTTTTACAATTAATGAAATTTAATTTCGTCGTAGTGTTTTTAATAAATCGCGGATTTTTTTTTTCATTATTTTTAATTCGTTTTATGGTTAGTTATGGATTCATAATAACGTGATATACTGTATTTAAACGTGCGGTGCCGTTTAGAATCGTAATTATTTCAGCTATTTGGCGGGGCGTTAATTAGTACTGTGGAGATTAAAAGAAAAACACGTTAGCGAAGCGTAATTATGCTTCGTATGCGAGTTGATTTTCTACGCGAGAGTACAAGGCATAAGATTGGTATGAAATTTGATAAGTTGATTAATTAAAGTTTTTTTCGGTCGTTTGTTTTAGGTGCACTTTTCCGGCTAACGACGTATGCTTGGATTGGTATCGTAAAATAATGCGAAGTATAACGTCGCCGAAGAATGTAGAGGAGTTATTCGCCTTTGTTTATTACGCCTGGGCCAGCGAAGAAGGAGGCGAAGAGATCGCTGCGTACTTGAACCGAGATACTAATCTTGTGAAGGATAATTTTAAATCTGAGGTGAGTTCTCAATTGAAAGATTGCTGAATTTTTTCTACTGTGAGAAATTCGAAATTTTTCTCGTTTCGCCCAAAAAACCTGATAAATGGTGTTTATACACGCATGTCGTGTGTGTAATACGTTTACGGCTTGGAACATATGTCAAGTCAGAATACGTATAGTTTAATATAATAAGGGAGAAAAACACGTTTTTTAATCACCCTTTTCCGTGAAGAAAAAAAAACCGAGCACATGTGGTTTATTATCGAAATGTTGTATATCGTAGGAATTCGTCGGATAATTTCTCAGCGGTGAGTTTTTTCTTTTTTGGGATTGTTTTCGTGAAATGGTCCACAAAGAAGTGAAAAATTGGTAATTTGGGTTAGAATGAGTATAACCAAGATGACCTGTGTTTTGTTTGTAAATCGCATTATTTAAACTGATCCCCTTAATCTTCGTTGTAGAAAGATTGAGGTCTAAAATTACCTATAAAATAATACGTATTCTCTGCTTGAAGTATATAACGTTGTTTGAGGAGGGGGGGATTTGTACAGTCGTGCATTCGTTCGTATGTACTAAATAATTTACTAAAAGCTCTGATAATTTTTTTTATTTTAATTTTTATCTATTTTCGGTTTTCCTTTTTTCGCGACCAGTCCGACTATTACGAAACGAAAGTTGAAACGTTAATTTTCTTGATAATGTTATTTCTCCTCCGCCCTGTCCCCCTGTCACTAAATGTCCTTTTTACACGGCCAAAAATCATAGAAATATTTTTATTTAATTTTTATATACGATTTTTTCTCGAATAAATAAAAAGCTGGTTACTTACGAAAGAGATGAAAAATGAAAACGAAAACAAAACGTTTCGAATAATAATTAAAAGTATTAATTTTAGTTGGAAAAAAAATGCCCTAGTTTTATTTCAACTGGAAAAAAAGGTCTAAAATTTTAATATAATAGAACTTCGCGTATCATTTCCATTCGGGGAATTATTTCGTAAGTTTTCGCGCATTTTGCGAATTATTCATGCGGTTAATTTTTCATTTTTTCGAATACTCCGTTCGCGTATGTTTGTAAATTAGTTATTTCCTGGTTTCAGAGTCGCATATCAAAACTTATATTGCTCCCATCTCGATAATGTTATTCTTCGTCTGATGCATAGTGACGTAATTTAGGTCAAAAAATATTAAACGTTTCCTTTCCATTAGTCTTGAAAGAGTTTCGCCATGTTTTTATTTTTATTCAAGGAAACGCCTGAATTCTTGAATTTAGAGAAAAATTCGTAAAATTTGGTATTCACGAGTAGAAGCAAGTAATAGTTTGCATGATGAATGAAATTCTTTTTGAAATTTTGTTGTTATTCGACGATATTTTGATTTGGGGTTTTTGTGGTATTTGTGTTTATTCGCTTGCTTGATATTTCGATGAATTTCAAAGATGATTTTTTTCGCTGTTGCGCCAAAAAAAAAAAAAGAAATTAAACCATTTTTTGAGGTTCTGTAATGAAGGACTTTTTTTAAATGGCAAATTTGACTATAAAACGTTCTTGATCTCTAAAAATTGAGTAATTTTTATTACTCGTATTTCTAATCTTGTCAAGTTTAATTTTTTTAAAATCGAATTCATATTTAAGACATGAAGTAGTCGGTTATGAGATATGGGTTTCCCACAAAAACGACAATTTTTTTTTAATTACGATATTTTCGAAAAATTATTCAGTTATTTGAAAAATTGGCAACAAAATTAAAAGGTGGCTGACATCTGGTGGCGTAATGACGAAATATTTAAAAACGAGATACTTGAACTGAAATATTTGGGAAAATTGCAGTTTTTGAATTTTTACTCAAAAACGGGAGAGTTTTAGAAAAATTTTAATCTTTTATAATTAGAAGAAAATTAAATTTCCTATTTTTCGATATGAAAAAAATTACGTTTTGACCATTTTTACGCTTGTGGAGCTTATTTCTATTCGCTGATTTTCAGGTTTTTTTAGTGTTTTGCAACCTTGCATTTAAATTACTTCAAAATTAAGTCAGAAAATCGTAATTTTTTGCAAATCTTGAGTTTGCAGAATTTTTTCCTCTGTTTAACGATGAACCAATGATCTAACATAATCGTGAAATAATTAATAGTGAATATTTAGTGAAAAATATATCAACAAATATCGTTGTAATTTCTTTGAAAAGAGGAAAAAATTCTGCAAACTCAAGATTTGCAAAAAATTACGATTTTCTGACTCAATTTTGAAGTAATTTAAATGCAAGGTTGCAAAACACTAAAAAAACCTGAAAATCAGCGAATAGAAATAAGCTCCACAAGCGTAAAAATGGTCAAAATGTAATTGTTTTCATATCAAAAATTAGGAAATTTAATTTTCTTCAAATTACAAGAGATTAAAATTTTTCTAAAACTCGCCCGTTTTCGAGTAAAAATTTATAAACTACAAATTCCCCATATATTACAGTTCAAAGTATCCCGTTTTCAACATTTCGTTGTGGCGCACTCTATGTGTCGTTTTGTTGCCGATATACTTCGTTTGTGAATCTGACTTATGCAACCAGGCGTGGATTTAGACTTGTTGCGGGGAGGGGAGGGGTGGAATTCCGAGGAATAATTTATTTCTACCAATTTTAAGAAGTGTTTCGTTTTGCATACGCGATAATTTCTTTTCCATTAATTGAGGTATAGTCTTTGGATTTGGACGGGAAGGAGGAGGGTAAATTTTCCTTTATGCACGAATACACAAACGACAAAGTAACGTTTTTTAGCGAATTGTTGGAAATCATCATCGACGATGTTTCGTTTCTAGTGAGAGAGAAAAAAAGGCACGTTCATCGGGAAAGAAAATACGAATGTGAAAGGTAGACAAAATTATGAAAAGTAAATTCAATTTGTACGCGCGTCTGTTGAGAGTGAAAGAGGTGAAAAGAGTTATTATAGGTTACAAGGTCAACTCAGCCGGCGTTTAATATCGCGTTGGATAAATATTTTGTGGCATTTCGAATTCGCGTTGAATTTTACGCGAGTTCGTAGCTTTGGGTACGTTTGGTTGTGACCTTACGGGATGGAAAAAAGGAAAAATAAAGAGCTGCAGTTGTATAGCAATGAAGCTTTGTGATATGAATACTCCATTATGATTTTGTTTTTTTTTTATATAGTATGAACGTATGCGATTCAGCGAGCATGATCTTTGGAGAGTCACGACAGTGAATTCTGATTACAAGTTATGTCCCAGTTACCCGAAAAAGATGATCGTGCCTGCGTCAGTTAACGACAATGTTATACAGCAGGCCGCCAAATTCCGAAGTAGTCATCGAGTACCAGCTGTGGTATGGAGGTAGGTGTATTTTTATGCATACGTTGGTATATTTAAACGGGTGTATTTTTAATGGGTAATTTTTTATTGGTTTTTGTACGCAGACACAAAGAAAATTTCATGGTTATTGCAAGATGCAGTCAACCTGAGGTTGGCTGGTTAGGTTGGAGATCTTCGGATGACGAAGAGTTAGTGAGAAGCATTACGGATGTTTGCTACTCTACTTACTCAAATTCAAGTGCAAGTGGCTCGAGACGTCCGAACGGAGTAAGTTATTTGTATGAATGATGTAGATTTTAACGAAGAAGAAAAAAATTGACGATTAATTTTTTACAGAAATTATTAGTGATGGATGCCCGTTCATACACGACAGCTGTTGCGAATAGGGCTAGAGGAGGCGGATGCGAATGTGCGGAATATTACACGTCGACCGAAATCAATTTCATGAATTTGGCCAATATTCACTCAATTCGTAAAAGCTTCCAGGCTCTTAGAATACTATGCACTTCGGTAGCAGATAGTCCGAAGTAATTTTAATATATTTTATCATACGCGAATTGGCAATATTCGATCTTCCCTCAAGGAAAGACCAACGTTGGTTTTAATGCGATTTATGCGTAATATTTGACTATTTTTTAGTTGGCATAACAGCTTGGAGAATACGAAATGGTTGTCCAATATGTCATTGTTATTCAACGCCGCTTTACGTGTGGTCACCGCTATAGAAAAAGAAGTTCAACCGGTATTGGTTCACTGTTCCGATGGTTGGGATCGTACCACACAAATTGTATCAATGGCTGAGTTACTATTGGATCCGTATTACAGGACTTTTGAGGTAGGGTCTAGCTGACGTGCGATTACCTGGAATAAGAATCTTATATATGACATATTGTACAGGGTTTTCAAGTTCTATGCGAAAGAGAATGGTTGGAGTTTGGTCACAAATTTGCCGATCGATGCGGCAACGGTGATGATGTCAATGAGAAGTGTCCGGTTTTTCTTCAGTGGCTAGACTGCGTTAATAATGTAATGACTCAGTTTCCATGTGCTTTTGAATTTTCTAAACGATATTTGGTAAGTGAATTATTCAAGGTGTTCTTTCTACGGGTTTCTTCTTTTACGAAATATTTACATTTTGGTTACAGATTAAATTAGCTGAGCATACATACTCGAATTTATTTGGTACTTTTCTCTGTAATACGAACAGGGAAAGGGAACATCTTGGTTCAGCTCGCAGGACGTTTTCAGTTTGGAGATATTTGAATTGTACACATTTTAAAAATTATTTATATAACCCGAGTCACGAAAAAGTAAACAATACGGTTTTTTATATCTTTACTTTTTTCGCATAGTAAACGAATTTCATATTTTGCAGGTTCTCTGGCCAAAATACCAACTACGCGATTTACATCTCTGGAAAGATTTATATACAGATTCAACCTACGAAAGTGCCTGCGGTGAAACGATGTGTTCTTCAAAAAGCTGTACCGAAAATGGGTAAAGATCCAATGTTTATGTAAATTGGTTCCGTCTTGGTGAAAAAATGCGTGATCTAATTTTCACTACTCGAGATAGGTGTTTTTAAGCCGAATTTTCTGTCAGAAAGATAATGTGTTGTGAAATTTTACAATCTAAAGAGGTCAAAGCGTATTGCCTATATGTTTTCGTTTCATAACCCTTGACCCTTTAAATGTGGGCTTCGATTATGTGTGTAATATGTTCGTGTATGTTTGAATCATTAACCAATCGATAGTTGATCCAGTAACACGTATTGTTTTCAGAGTAATTTTTTTCAACTGTACAAATCTATGAATATGATGAATTTTGCTGTTGCATTTGATTTAAAATTGTACCAATACGAGCTTGATTTTTTACGCGTGGAATATTCAAACTTGTATTGGAAATGTGTTAATATTGGATCAAAAATTCTCGTCGGTTTCTTTGTGAGACTAGCTTATCAGTTCGTGAAACTATTTTACGTAATTGCCGTGAGAATATTTCATGAAATCGATGGTTAATGGCGCCATTTTGTTTTTTGATTATTATTCTTCATCGTTGAATACATATTTGATTATTTATTTTTGAAAATGAATAAAATTCGGCTATGTTAACATGTTGTTTGAAGTTGATGAAATAAAAATGAGGAAGTAGAAATATACGTAAACTTGAAGTATAATAGGTCGATATGCAGTTTAAATATGTTTTTAATTGCAGTGAAAGTGTTGAATATTATTAATGGTATTAAACTCTGGCATATCGGTTTATCTATATTTCATGTGAACTTAGAATCAATAATGGAAAATCACACTAATTGTATTTTTTATTGATTAAAAATAACACGCAGAACGCGTGGTCGATGTAGGAATTGAGAATACGACGCTATTGTCGATACGTCGATATGCATGTGTTCGTATTACTTCGTGATCGGCGCGTTTCAACGATAACTCGACACAAAGAAACTAGTTGTGTAATTTGTTTATAAATATTTCGTTTTTCTTCGCAGAACTGGCGAACCGGCTGTGAGCGAAGGAGATAAAGGCTCGTTGCATGAGGTGGAAAACGGAAATTTGAATAATTTAGGGCATAATTTAGGGGACATGTTAGAATCTGCGATCAATTGTCAAGCGGACGTTTGCACTAATGGCGTCGCGTCGACGAGTTCGGATTTAGATTGCGAAGGGAACTCGTGCTCGGAATCGAGCAACATTGCGGACTGCGATAGATCTGATACAAGGCAGACGGATAGCGCTGCCGTCGACAATAGCAATAATAGTGATAATAGAGTGATAAACGCCTTGAATGATGTATTTACGGCGAATTTAGAGTTAAAAGAAGACATTAATTTTTCCAATAACACAATTAACGAAGATGTACATGTGAACGATGAAAACTGTGATAATTTAATCGAACGCGAAGACGTCAAAGATTCCCAAGACTGTAACGGGGTTGTCGACGAATTAGAAGTTAGACTGAATGCTGAAGCTAGTGTGGAAACTTCCGTCGAAACCGTAGTTGATAATAATTACTCGAATAATTCAACTAACGATAATGAACTAAAGTAAGCGAACAAGTTCTTTTCAACGTGAAATATATCTTTCCTAAAGCATTTTCGTTAATCGTATTTTTGTATTTATAGGACTGCTTTCAATGGACTCAAAACGTACGATGTGACGGCGTTACAATTATGTAAGTTGGATACTCTGAAAGTAATTTAGGGTTATGTGCTGTTTGATTAACTTTTTTCGCTTTCTGTAGTCGTTTTGTGGTTTATTTTCGAAAAGTATCGTTATCATAGCTTTATAACTTTTTCAATTATTTTCAGCGAGTTGATTTATGCTGATAATTGTTCTTTAGGTCGACCACGAGTCACTTCGTTATTGTTAGATCCAATTGATGGGTTACCTCTTATTCCTGACGACATTCAAGATCGTTTACAACAAATATATATTGAACATAAGGTTAGTTTTCCTAGATGTATCTCTCAGGATATTTAACAGGTAGTTGAAGTAGTGAAAGTAGTGAAAAAATTATGAATTTCTTTAAAATGTAGTGCAAGAATTGAAAAAAAAAACAAAGACGAAATATTTTTGAAAAATTACGCAAAAATTATTCATTTTTGATAAATTATCGGAATTTTAATTTTTTTTATGTATTGGCAGCACTGTCAAAATATGTGACGTCATCATAAAATGCGTTCATTTTTTTATAATTTAAATTTGATTTTTTTTTAAGGCTATTTTTCACCATTCTTATCAGTAAGATTTTTCTGAAAAAAGAGGGTCACTTAGTTACCACTTTTTTCGAAAACTACAAAACGGATTTGACTGCGGTTTGATTTGATTTAAAGGAAATCCACTTGGGAAGAACTGTACGGGAGCTTTTTTTGATTAATTGATTACAAAACGAAAAAAACGCGATTTAGTGAGAAAAATTTATGTGGTGATATCTCGGCTCCTAAGACGAAAATTTGGCCCGTAGTGGTGTTAAAATAGTTGTAAGAAAAAGGTTCACGAAAGGAAAATTGAAAAATTTTCATTTCCCACGGAAAAAAGTGGTAACTAAGTTTAGAGAAACGGAGTTCGCGGGGGTATATTTCAAGATGGCCGCTGGACAGTTTTGGTACTACAATAAAATTTATAGAGAGCGCATTATTCAGTTATGTACAAATTCGTTCTTTCAATTATCATCAATCATATCAATACCGTGATGATTCAAAAATCAAAATGAACTAAGTCACAGGCGGTCACAGGGAGCTGCTCGAGACATAGCATTTCGCTTCCACATGGCGCAATGGTAAAGAATAGCCTTAAATACAGATTTTCTTCTAATCTGGAACTTTACCTCATTGATGAGGTAAGAAGGGAGGGGTGGTAAAAATGATAGGTTTTCAAAAATTTTGTGAAAAAATGATTTAAAAAAAATATTCCGTGAGATACCCCGATAGCTTTTATTTTATTGGTTTCCATGTTGTAGAACCGATCTAATCAAATAAATCTGAAATGAAATTTCATTTGTTCAGATAGTACCGCACGTTTAAATTGAAATTATTACCGTCTTTTGATTTTTATTTTAGTGATTTTTTTCGCTTTTTTTCCTCATCTGCTTGTAACAAATTTATTGAAAATTTCATCTATGATTTTAGGCACAAATAGCTGCCTTGCGCAACGAATTGCACACGACGCGCTATGCACTAATGGGTAAATTATGCAACCAGTGTGTCCATCAAAATGCAAATCTTCCAGAAAGACAATTAATTTCTGACGACGATGTAAGCATTTCATTTGTAAAAACAGTGAAAATATTTTTTACGTAAACTTAATCCATTTTTCGTGTATTTTTTAAATTAACGTTATTACTTGTTTCATATGACGTAGAAAGGATCCGTATGTAGTACGGAAATTTCATGGGAAGCCGTGGATGAAAAGGACGTTGGTCAAGTATTATGGGTACCAGACCACGCGGTAAATTTTTGCACGGCTTGTAATGGCCGATTTTGGCTCGGTCGAAGAAGACATCATTGCAGGTAAATTGAAAATTGAAACTTCGAAGACATTTGATTTCGCCAAGTTGACCATAATTTATATATGTGTTAGGGGGTGTGGAAAAATTTTTTGCGCCGATTGTTCTAAAAATTTCACAATATTGCCAAATGAACAGTTATTCGATCCAGTACGAGTGTGCGAAGAATGTTACCAAGTTAAACGAGTATCACCTATATCATATTCGAATTCCCCAAAACAGACAACATGTAAACAAGCAGCTGGAGAAGAATCGCAAAATTCTAATTTGATTTTACCACAAGCGCCGTCTATCTAATTATTGTCAAATTCAAAAAAAAAATACAAGAGAAGCGTTTAGTTGAAAATTGTGATCATTCATGTCAATTTGTCGAAGGTTGCTGACTGTCCGTAAAACGAAAAAAAGCTTTAATGAACTCGTCGAGCACGAATATTGAAAAAATTCGGAATTCCTAGTCCATTAAGTTAAATATCAAGTTTTAAATACCATTTATAATGTTTTTGTTCGTTTTTATTATTTTAAATGTTGTCTAATTGATAAATTTGTTTCTCGAATAAGGTGTTATTTTGGCATTCATCGGTTTTGTTTTATTGTTTTTTGTAATGTTTTTTTTGTGATTTTTTTTACGACACGGAGTTCTGATTGTAATCAAAAATTTTCTAAAATTCAATTTGATACGTTAAACGTTTCGGCTAATCTCATTTCTAATAGTTTTTTCTTCTTATCTATTGCCGGTAATACATAGATGTAAGGTGTTTTTATGCTAATTTATTTTCTACGTATACCTTTAAGAGGATTTCCTATCTCAGTATACATTGAAGAAAAAAAAATTCGTTGTTCCTATGTTTTCTGATGGTAATACTGAGTTTATCGGAACATCTTACGTTGTGTCCATGTAATGAACAGCGTTATTCTTGAACGAATACGAATACCGTTTTCTTGTTTTTTGTTGTAATTTATTATTTCGGCTTTATTAAAAATTCTTGTTTTTGTTTGTATATGCGTTGTTTTGATTATACTTAGTAGTGAATATATCTAAATTGGTGTTTTTAACGTACTTTTGTTATAAATACAGTATTAGCATTTTAAATGTATATTCTTTAATTTGTATTATAAAAATTGAATAAAGTAATTTGATTTAATGTGTTTTGTACTTTTTCAAGCAAAAATAAGCTGTTTTGTTTATTACGTATTGTCAATGTACACTTCAAGGGTTTGAGCCTTCGTTTTAATACATTTATTTAAAAAATATTTACACAACGCATTTTACGTATTGAAGAATTGACGTAAAAATAAGCATTATTACTTTCCACATAGCGTAGTATGTGGTACAATTTTCCTCAGATACTGAGGAGCACATAGAAACACTATATTATCAGAAAAAAATCCGCAATAATTGCGTGATCTCTTGCTTAAAAAGCTAACCTATGTAAAAATTACGTTCCAAATAAATTCAATGCAAATTCACAACGATTCTAGTTGAAGAGGACGACGATTAACCGAATCATTTACAAAAAAATAAATTTTGGTCGAGTCATGGGCATTTTCTATCAATTTGACTTTTGCCGCTTTCTTTATATTCTTGACTGCTGATCCACATTTGTTGGAATGTGCCAATTGATGCTAATATCGAACCACCGATCCACGCACCGAATCTGCGTTCCGCCGATCCATTGGCTGATATAATTTTCAAACGCATGCTGCTCGGTATACGTACCGATAAATCACGGTTTAGTCGATCGGGAAAGCCCTGATGAGAGAAAAAAATGATTGATGTGAACTATTTAAAACAGAAGTAAAGGATGAAGTTTTACTTGTAAAAATGAATTTCCACCGGTGACAACAACGCTGTTATATAATGAGGGCCTAATATCGACGTCGCACATTCCTACGCTAGTGGTTACTATTTGACCGACGGCTAACATTGATCCACCGAGGCCTACGCTCGGATCGAATAAAATTTCAGGAATTTTAAATCTTTCGCAACCGAAATCCTATAAATAAAAGAATGCGGCGAATAAGAGGTGAAATTTATGAATTCTTCATCACGAAATTTACCTGGTGATAACCATTGGGAAATTCATAATGTGAGGTAGGTAGAGCGGATACTGTTTTTTCATCGTAAGGTGTTTCGGATACTTGTAAAACACTTTGTTGAAAATCTTGGATTACTCGTTTAACCATGTAGTTATGCCAAGATTGCGTGACTTCAGGCAAGTTAGGTTTTTTAGCCCAATTTGGTTTTTCTTTCTCCTTGACCGGTTCTTTACTGGCAATCATGTATTGCGGGGTAATATCGATATCATTTTCCTGAAATCATAACCATTTCTTGTTATATAAGCACGAATATTTTAGACATGGTAATCGAATTAGATACCTGAACTAACCTGTAGAAATTGACGACATTGCATGGTAATATAATCACCACCTAAAGGTGATTTTACTATTGCATGGGATAACACATACCCATCATGAACAGGAATGGCTGAAGTATGCGTTGCTCCACTATCGACTATCAAAGCGGTAACACGGCCATTTGCAAAAGCCGAAAGGACGGCGTTTTTAACCAGGAAAAAAGCCGGTACGTTGTATTTTTCGAACATTAGTTCCATCAGTTTTTCACGTTTGGGACGCAAGTTGGCAGGAGATTCTGACATTAAAACGGGATGATATTTTGATTCAGATTGAATGCATCTATCGTACGAGTAGTCTAACACTTTCTCAAATAAATCCCAATCTTCGATCATTCCATCTTTCATGTAATTAACTACTTTCATACCTTTGCGAGGAACACATAATACGTTCGTATCAATGTAATACTTAGTTTCACTAGTGATATTATTTCCATTTTTTGATTCTATGTCCGCGGAACCGGTGTTTATATCGGCGTTTCGGTTTCCTTCTTCTAGAACGCCGACAACGGCAGGAATTTCAGCTTTAGGAGTATCTTCTTGGGCATATCCAACACGTAACGACTGACTGCCAACGTCAAAAACTAAAGCTCCAATATCATCACCACCATACAAAGTACCTGAATTCATTTCGGTAATTCTTCGATAAGCCGAGCCGAGTTAACTTATAGTGCACAATAATTTGGCAAACGAACGAAGAAACAATCAATTCAATGAATTTATTGGTGGGAAATCACATAATCATTAGCATTATAAATTAAATTTCTGAAAAAACGCGATATAAGAATGTTTTGTTTTACAATAAAACACAAAATTAAGAAAATCAAAACAATTTCAGTCAAAATTTGAGAATAGAACGAAGAAACAGAAGCGAGAGAAGCTTGTTTTTCGTTTAGACTCTTAAATTTTTTGGCTAAGTACAGATGAATGCATTACAATACAAGCACGACAAACACACAAACACCCAAACAAACACCAACACAACAATGAACAAACACGTCCGAAAAAAGTTTAAGCATTGTTTTATGACGATACTTATTTTTGATTGGTCAATTTTTTGCATTAGGGTTATCATGGTTATCAGATTGTTATTGTTTATATTGAATTAGAATGAATAATCAAAATTTATTCCGCATAAATACATAATTATTTGATCGAAGTAAAATATCAAGTCATTAACGTAAAAATGAGCGATAAATTTTTCGGTTGGGAATTATTAGTTAATAACGTGAAAAACGATATCAATAAAAAAGAAGATGTATTAACGTTGTTGGTTCATTTTTCACTAATAAAAGCTGGTTTCAAATGTGTTGGAATAAACGACGATTGGGTATGCTATTACATTTTTTCAATCATATTATATCCTGTATTGATCATTATTTTAATGTTCCTAGAAAGCAGAAGAAGTTGAAATTTCAACCGAATTACTTCCCAAAGAATGGAATGCCGGCAAGGAGTATGTTTTTAGGTACAGATATAAAGATGAGAAGTTCGTTCTTCGAAGCTGTCATTCTGATCAATCAACGATCATCTTTAATTTGATGGTATACTTTTAATGAAGTTTTTACATTTTTAGAAATTAGACCTTTTTAAATGTTTTCAACATTTCAGCAAACCGAAAAACTGAAAGTTGCAAATGTCATGTTCAACTACGAAAAATCCGTTGATGATTTAAAAGGAAATATATCCTCTGTACTACCAAATCACAAAGAATTATCAGAAGTTATTCAAAGAGACTTATTATCAAGTTTTATTGATGAAGTAAAGAAAAACGTCGATACACAAACCAATCCTGCGGAATCTCCATTTGTGCTTATTCCTTTACCTGACCGGTCTCGTTCTGATCCTCCTTTTAATATTGAACAGTACGATTCATTTTTGTTCATGCTACAATAAAAATTAAATTTTAAAAAATTACCAATTTTCTTCTAGTATTCGTCCCTTGGAACCGTTTGCCAGAAGAGATTTGGACCCTTTGGCGGCAGTTGGCAGAAGAGATTTGGACCCTTTGGCGGCGGTTGGCAGTGGTAATCCTTTACGTGTTGGGGGTGGTGGAATGATTTTTGATCCTTTACAAGAAAATAGAAGCCGATTTTCAGAAATAGGGCCTGTTCCTGGCCCTGGTGTTCCCAGAGGTTTACCTCGGTATTGTTTCGCTTAATAAAGATTACAAGTATCAAGCTAGACATTGCAATTAACCTGAAATGTTGTTTCGATTTACTTTCAGAGGAGCTGTTCCACCTGGTGCGAGGTATGATCCGTTTGGTCCTCCCGGTCCAAATCCAGGACCTGATCGCTTCCCCCCGGAGTACGATGATATGTTTTCTTAAGAAAAACCCCGTTTTTATAAAGTATCTTTAAATTTTGTTTTGTATGTATCTACATATTATTTTTGTAAAGATGAATAAACTCCTAGCTCGAAGTTTGAAAATATTTTGTTGTAATTTTTAATTTTTATGAATAAAGGCATATTTTTACTTTACTAAAGTATTGATTTTTATTCATATTCTTAAATTCTGTCATCTTTAATTAAGTACCCAAGTGGCCAAGTATTGAATTGAAACGAAAAAACAAAGGACTGAAACAAAACAACATAGATTTATTAATTTTTTTTTAGGGAAATTGGAAGTTTATCTCATTTTTAAATTAAGTTCGAAAAGTTACCTAGTTGAGAAATTGAAAAAATTAAAATTAAACATTATAATTTGAAATTGGAAGTCTTTGTTTCGTAATTTTTTTTTTTTCAAAGAATATTGTACTCGTGTTTTCGGTGTTTTAGGTATGTGGATAGGTGGAGTAAGCGCTGTCCAGTTTGTTTTATGGGAGTATTTTTTTATCACATTTCATCGCTTGTTTACATTTCGCTCTGTGTAGCGTGTTCGTGAAATCAAGTTTGTGGTGTCGTGGAAACTTGGTGGTAACTGTCGAATTCGGAATGATGTAATTTTGTTAATTTTTTCCGGTGTTTCGTATTTCTTATTTCTTAAGTCACTCAAGTCGCAAGTATGTATGGTGATGAATAGGGTACAATAAAGGATAATTCAATGTTTGATTTCTACTTGTGTTATTACCAGAAGTACATTATCATGTCTAAAAGATATCAACCTAAATGGCAGCATCCGGAAGGCGATTCAGATTTATTTTTGTTCAATAGTTTGACCCGACAAAAAGAAAAATTCATCCCTCAACAAAACAAGCAAATCAAGTGGTACAGCTGTGGTCCGACTGTTTACGATGCTGCTCACATGGGACATGCTAGGTATGCATGATTTTTTCTTTGTCTGTATTAGCAAACGATTAATCAAATATGATAATTTTTTCACTTCGTCAGATCTTACATCTCGTTCGATATTTTGCGAAGAGTGTTATCGGATTATTTTGGTTACGATGTAACTTATGTGATGAATATTACTGATATCGATGATAAAATTATTAAACGAGCTCGTCAAAATTACCTATTTGAAGCGTACTTGAAGGAAAAACATACTTTTGAGGAAATACTCAACGATGTAAAGAATGTTTTTGAAAATTTGACCATTTCAATTAAGGAGACTCAGGATGCTGATAAACATACCATGTTGAATAACCTTTTGAATAACGTAACTTCTGTAATCCAATCGTTGGAGAAAAGCATTCAAGCCGGAAATTGTCAAGAAATATCTAAATATGTTGACGTATGTGAGTTTTTATGTTTTGAAGTGCATTTTTCCACATGAAGCATCAAAATGATTCTTGATATTGTTTGCAGCAGCTATTGATAACTATTCGTCATCCTTTTGCTGATTATTTGGATTCAAAATTTGGTAATACTATAACAGACAACGCTATTTTCAACGATTTGCCGAGGCACTGGGAAAAAGAATTTCATCAAGAAATGCGAGATTTAAATGTAAGGCGTTTGATTAACTTACGATACCAATGTTGTTATAAGATCAAGCATTATTTTGACAGATTTTGGAGCCAACGGTGCTAACAAGAGTCAGTGAATATGTTCCTGAGATAATTGATTACATCGAGAAAATCATCAGTAATGGCCTAGCATATGAATCAAACGGTTCAGTATATTTTGATGTAAATAAATTTGACCGAAGCCCAAATCATTTCTACGCTAAATTGGTCCCTGAAGCTTATGGAGACACAAAATCTTTACAAGAAGGAGAGGGTAAGTTTTGATTTTTGAACTAAAATTAATAAATTTAATTCACAGACGTATTGATTGATAATTATTTGAAGGTGATCTTTGTGGTGATAGTAAGGAAAAAAGATCTACCACCGATTTCGCTTTATGGAAGGCGTCAAAAGCTGGAGAACCGTGGTGGGACTCTCCTTGGGGTAAAGGTCGTCCTGGTTGGCACATAGAATGCTCTGTGATGGCATCTATTATCCTCGGCTCATCATTGGATATACATACTGGTGGAGTTGATCTGAAGTTTCCTCATCATGATAACGAACTTGCTCAAGCTGAGGTTTGTCATTTCGTGAGAATTCAATAAACGAAATAATTTACATTTGTTTGTGCAGGCATACTACAATAACGACGACTGGGTCAAATATTTCTTGCATTCCGGACACCTTACGATATCGGGATGCAAAATGTCTAAATCGTTGAAAAACTTCATCACAATCAAGGACGCTCTGGAGAAGTATTCGGCTCGTCAGTTGAGATTTGCGTTTTTGTTGCATTCTTGGAAAGACACTTTGGATTATAGTGCTAA
Organism: Maconellicoccus hirsutus; assembly: GCA_003261595.1. Lineage (NCBI taxonomy): Eukaryota > Metazoa > Arthropoda > Insecta > Hemiptera > Pseudococcidae > Maconellicoccus > Maconellicoccus hirsutus. Next base: position 25,090 of record QBDW01000360.1, read on the forward strand.
TACCATGGAAATGGCATTGACTTATGAAAAATTATATAATGTAATAATTAATTTCATTTCCGATTATTTATTTTAAATGAATTTTTAATTTGAACCCTCGTGTAGGAATTTTTTTTGAATGTGAAAGATTTAACCAAAGAATTGAGTAACAACATTGATTGCTCATCTTTCACGAAATGGTGCACCCATGAATTTAAACTCAATCAAAAATTCGTCGATACCCAACAAGCTGTGCATAAAGCTCTGTGTGGTAAGTGTCAGAAACGTCTTTAACAATGCACTTGTGTTCGCTTATTTATGCGTTTTGTTTTATGTTCTATACTTTTAGATAACATTGATACAAGAACTGCTTTAGAAGCTTTACGCGACTGTATTTCTTTTTGCAACATTTATATCAAAGATTCTGGGCATAACGTGAATGTAATATTACTTAAGAATATAGCTATGTATATTACTAAACTGATGAAAATGTTTGGTGTGATTACTTCAAATGAAAATATAGGATTTCCTTTATCAACAAAATCTGAAACGAACGTGAGAATTAACATTTATGAAAATAGAGAAATGAATTTTTCATCAATAATTTTTTCTTATTAGATCGAGAATGTGTTAATGCCGTATTTGAATATCTTGTCCGAGTTTCGTAACTCAGTCAGATTGGAAGCTAGAGCTGTGAAGGCAAACAATATTCTACAAATCTGCGACACGTTGCGTGATGATGTCCTTCCCAATGTTGGAGTTCGACTTGAAGATCGAGAAGGTATTATACCGGTTATTAAGTCCAAAAAAATGTTCCTCTGCTACAGTATCATTTGTACAGGAGGAAACGCAGCTGTTAAATTAGTCGATAGAGACACTTTATTGAAGGAAAGAGAGGAAAAGAAAAGGATAGAAAAAGAAAAGTTGGCAGAAAAAGAGAAAAAATTAGCCTTACAAGCTGAAAAAGACGCTATGAAAAAGATACCTCCTTCCGAATTATTTAAAAAAGAAACGAATAAATATTCAAAATTTGATGAAAAAGTATGTCTTTTAAATGTTTCATCTTATTTTAATGTATTGAAGTATTTTTTTTTATCAAGATTTAATTTTTTTCAGGGTCTTCCGACACATGACGCGGAGGGAAAAGAAATTAGTAAAGGATTACTGAAAAAGTTGCAAAAGCTACAAATTCAACAAGAAAAGAAATACTCGGAATATCTTCAATCTGCACAACAAAACGGAAGCTGAATTAATTTTTTTAATGGAATTTTTTATATTTAGTTCAATTTTTATCTGAAGTATTTTTCTACGTTGATGTCACATTTTGAATTTATAAAAGTGGCTCATCCTGAGTACCTAAATCACGAAATTCTTTAAAACAACAAAATGTAACTATGTTTTCGTTTGTCGAACGTTTTTTTTCCTAGTTTTAAACAAGTGTTATCTCGTCCTTATAATCAAGAAACCGCAATACACCAATCATTGTTTATTTGGGAATATGTTCCTCATTAAAAATAATTACAATCTTCAGTTACAAAAAACAGTGTAATTTAGTGATTATGAAGAATTAAACATGTAAAACATTGGAATGTTCAAAAAAATTGAAAGCTGAAGGTGTTGATTAATTCAAATTTATTTTGTTGTAAAAAAACAAATAATATCGCTACGATAACGCAAGAAATTGGATAATGTATAACAGCTAAAAAAACATTTTCACATTCCAACAATTTATTTGAAGTTCGCCAATTTTTTATTTTAATCCCAGTACGTAATTGACACCTTGGACCAACATTAAAATAATGGGCTGCCAAGCTACTAACCATCTTACCCAATCTAGTAACTGACCGTATAAAACATGAGGTTTTTCCCATCTGATTAAGTATTAAGGAAATACCTTTCTTTTTTGTTTTCAACAAGAAAATACAACTCAATTAGGAAAACTAACAGATCAATGAAAATTGAAATTATTAGAAAACCAAAAATAAAATATCAACTTTACCACCCACTGCTTCAAACTAATAACAGAGTTCGTAAATAATAAAATATATGTACTGTTCCCATAACCCTTCTGTTTATAAAATCAATACTTGACATCACCAACAATACATCAAGTTACATCTGGTAGTTTTCATGATTGAGCATTTTCCACGTCAAAATCTTTAGAGAAAAAATATTACAAAAAAGGATACGGATTTGGGAATAATCTCTTGAGATCAACTTTTTCTTTACAATAAGGACACATTTGCTTCTTTCCTACGATGCACCATCCGCGTATGCAGAATTCATGAAATCTTCGAATTAAGTTAAGGAAAAAAATGATTTTAAGAAACAAATAAAAAAAAAATAGTAAAGGATACGTATGTGAACATGATAATTGGTATGTATTCTCGATTATGCCCTCTTCGTCAGTTCCAATCAAAATCTTATTTCCGCAAACAGCGCAAATATTGCGTTCTAGATTACGAGTAGGCATACCATCAGTTGTGTAATACTGAAAATGATAATCGATTTGTAGTAATTACTGGAATTCTGCGTGTCAATATTACTCAAATTCATCATACTCCTATATGACATGCCATTTTTTCTGAACATATAACGGCCAAATCTTGACCAATTACTCCATAATATAAACCGTAAAACACCAGCAATAAAGCACCATCCATCCAAGTTTGAGGTTTGGACCCAAATATCACATGGAAACCAAAAAAGGTGCACATCATAATGATGTATCCGATGACTCCAAGGCCATAGCTAATTTTATAAATAAGGTAAAACCATTTATACACCAATCTACAACAAAACAAAACATACGAAATCATACGTCATAAACAAGAATTCATGAAATATCATCAAAGATCAACTCACCGCGGTGTAGTGCCTTTTATTGGTCTTTCAGATGCTCTCCTAAGCACTAAAGCGCAAATAATGGTAAATAATGACCATATAGATACAAATCTCCAAAAGCTATTTTTCAAAGCTAGTCCACACGGTATTATCCATAGAGCTAATAAAGTAACAATCTAAACGAATTTATTAATTTTAAATTGTTCAACGAAAACTTGAATACTAAAAAAACTTACCATATAGGATCTATAAAACCTTCTTTTCCACTCGATCAAAATAATCTGCACAGCAAATAAAACGACTAGAAAAATAAGTAACATTTCAGCATGCATTTGTTCGTGCCCTGCATGTTCCTGATGGAACTTTCGATGTTCCTCGATTGTTCTTGAGAAAAAAAAAACATGGAAAAGTATTATACAAACCGAACAGAAATTGTATGCAACAAAGATGAATAAAAACACAAATTACTTGAGCTTTTCATCGTCAATTACCAAGACTGAATCTTCACGTAAAGCCTGGAAAAACAATACACGATGAGAATTAGTTGAAGAAAAAAAGAAGAATCATTATCTCAAACAATGATTTACCATTTTGAATCGCTTTTATTAAATCAATTCAACAGAGTACATTGAAGTACTATGAACGGAAATAGTAAGGAGACTATTGCGGTGGTGGCACCACAGGAAAAAGTAAGTTTTTGAACAGTTAAACCATGTTTCAATTTTCCATTTAAATGAAAAAGTTTATTTAAAAGCATGAAACAATTAACGTTGAATATTTACATTACATCTCAATTCATTACCAAATTACCGCCGACATTATTACATCTGCAAATTATGAAGTCACTTCAACATGAAACTTCAAACTTCAGTCATCGACTATCGCCTAGATAACATCAAGTTGTAAACAAGTCAAGTACACGAATTTTATGGATAGATAAGCTCAAGTTCTTGACTTTTTTCACGCACTTTTCAGCTAGTAACAAATGAAATCGTAACGAGTCAAGTCGAAAGCCTATAGTCTATTCGGTCCGAGAGCGGTAATTGCCTAAGCGTAAAATTTCTCTTTTACAGCCAAATATATGCAGAATTGTTGTTTCTTCTGGTTACACGAAATATGATGAAATAATTTCGTTAAAATTTCAATTTTGAAGAACCGCGTGTCTCATTTTTTGGAAAAATGAAAAAAAAATTCATACTGAGTAAAAAGATACAGACGAATGAAGAAATCACCAAATTTACAAATCATCCAGTTCACCATAAAAAAAAAGTTGATGTTGTCCTTCCACTTTTGAATTCAGTCACTGTGAAAATTTAACAAATACCACCTTTCGTATTATAAATTTAATGAAAATCAACATGCAGTAACATCCCATTTCTTATGCAGCAGATTCGCATTGAAGTGCGCGAGTGTCTCCAAAAATACCTGCATCATGTTGCAATATCAAATATATTTGGCTGTAATAGAGAAATTTTACGTTTTGGCAATTACCGCTCTCGGACCGAATAGACTATAGGTCGAAAGTTAAACTTTGAACTTTGAAATCGATATTACGAGCGTCGAGTGTTGTTAAATATTTGAAAAGGGAACTATCGATACAATAGTATTTTAATTTAATATTTCAACGACATGTTATTAAATTACCTAAATACGTAGATTAGATACACAGAGATATACATAGACAGACGAGGTAATATGGTAGAAATGTATTACTTTTTGCCTTTTTCCTCTACTTTTGAATTTTTTTTTCTTCGTTTTTGGACATAGTTCGTTATCTCTTTTCAAAACTTTTCTTTCTGTTATCACAAAATAAATCTGTAATTTTTTTTACAGTTTACATTTTTGCATCGATATTTTGAAAAATTGAAATGAAATTCAACTTCCAAGGCATTTATGATTTATTAAATTTTCATGTAGGCCTACACACAAAAGTAGAATGAAAAAAACGAAGAATATTCTCAAAATTTATATTTTAAACCATTAAAAGAATTAAATTATTGATATAAGTATCTACTAAAGCATAAGCTGGGAAGGATGATGAATTTATATTAGTTGTTCGTTGTTACATAATCATGTCAATACCCTGAGTTCTTTACCTGCGCCGTGAACCCAAATAAATTACGTGTAAAAAACAACTGAATCTTTTTCAACTGTAACAAAATTTGAAACACTCAAAATATAATTTTTTTTTTATTTTATAAACATAAAATAAGAGCCACATCTCAGAATACAATCGTGCGCATGATATACACGAGTACAAACATTTTAAACACCATAAGTAATAGGAAAAAACACAAAAACAAACACTGTATCTTTAATATTCGATCCAGTTACACTTCGTCATAGTTTACAATCTAAGCTAAATTTATAAACTTAAAAAGATATGACGTACTGGATTGAAAATAAATTATTTACAAAATATCACAAGTAAGGAACAAAAACAATAAATAAAAAAATATTTGCCTTAAAGTAGGTATGGATTGTTTTGAGTTCAAATTAAATTTAGATCTTAGATAAATGGATCACAAAAATAAATTTAAAAACAAAATTAAAATATTCCGACATGCCATACAAAATAATACTCATTGTTTCACAATATTGTCAAGCACCCTCAACTTTTTCGAACTGAATACCAACTACCTACACTCATTTCACATGTTAACTTCCCATAATCGTAAATGATTATCTAACACGTGATGAAACCACTCTCTTTTTCGAACATCTTTAAAAGCCGGAGCCAAAGTTTTCAAGTCTAATCTGAGTAAAGCTTCATTACCGAGGAGTCCATTTAATTCATATAATAACTTAGAATTTGTGTGCAATTTTAATAAACTAGGATACGGTACGGGAAAAAAAGAATATTGAAGTTTCCTGTTTGCCCATTTTTCAACAGTTTCATTACCACTAGCAGATAATATTTGTCCAATATGTCGCGCATTTAATGGCGAAAAATATTCCATTAATTCTGGAGATGGTATTTTCTCAATACCTTTTTTCCGCAGTCTTTCCTTCACTATTTTATATCGTTCCGGTTCATAAACGAACACCTAGAAACATGTCATCGGATTAAACAAAAAACTTGCTAACTACTTAAGTAAGAACTACCTAGGTATAATTTCAACAGTATACAGTAGGTAGGTATTAGGTAACTAGGTATCTCATTTTCAAAATTCAGGTGACTAGATACCTGATATAAGGCGTTTCCAGTAACGTATGAAGTAATATAATGTGAACCAAAACTTCTTATGAATTCTACAACACTTGAAGAATCGCCCACTTTGATATCTTCGATTTGTTTTTGCACCGATTCCTCAACAATTATTTCTTCAGGAGTCAATCTATCAACAGCCGGCATGGTGGCTATTTCTCTATGTCTGGCTACTCTAATTAAGACGTAACAATGGTCGTGCAAATTATTCACGTAAGATGAACTGATACCTAAAGGGGAAAGAAAACAAGTAAAGCCTCCAATCCTAGTAGTTTTGTTTGTTGCACGCAATTATTTATAATTACCCAAATTTCTGGCTACGATACTTCTTGACCAACTAGCTGTAAAAGCTTTCCAAGGTTTTTCCAATCGTTCTACCGAGAAATCACGAAAATATGCTTGTAATAGCTGAATAACATTATCGCAAAATTCCATATGAAAATCACCCCGAAACGCTTCGCCTTTGCTTACGCTTCTTTTTACACTGAAACATGTATTGACCTTTTTAATTAATTTCGTACATGTACTTACTACTTACAAACCAAGATATTTTTATAATTTAATACAATTTTCGCATCTTAGTTAAATTTCAATCTAAATATTTTTTCTTTGAAATTTAAACTCGCGCATCGGAAAAGAAAAATTCGCTTTTGAGTTTATTTGCTACTATTTTATATCAAACAGTTAATTTCGTGTTCAAAATTTTGTTGAAATAAGTTTACTGGTGTGACAAATTTATGCAGATTATAGTCGAGTTTACTGAACAGCGAACACGCGTACAACATGTCACCCCCGTCACGTCGCGCGTTCTTACATAAATTACGTGTGGCAATGGCAACTAACTTGTTTGAGGAGAATTCCCCCGCTAAAATCAATGGCAAAAGTTGCGCATCTATCTTATCCTCAACTATCATATAAGTTGATTTAAGCGATCTTGAATAGAAAATCCCAAATTGATTCATAACATCTTTGTTGTCAGGTAGACAGAGACGAGTGATACGAAGAATTCTATTTACGTGTACTTTTCATTAACATAATAATTATATCTTGTTTTTTCTTCACATCGAACACCTACTTGTCCGCATTAGATACGTTGGAAAATACTTCTACTGTTGGCTCGCGAAAAATCCATGACCTATCTGAATCATTTCTTGGTATCACTCTCATACTAATGCTGAGATAACCATACCGGCTGAACACATTAATAGCTGTTCCAACTTGTACTTCTGCCGAAGTTGAACAGTATTTACTGACACTAACTAGTATCACTGTTAACCATATTGATAACATTATCTGCATGCGGTTCCTGGTACAATTACATTAATTGCTTCTGGAAAAAAAAGAAGAAAAGAAAGAAATAATGGTTAAATATCCTTTTCAACGCTTTGGACCACCTATTAAGTATTTATGTATTATTCGAAAATAATATAAATTTGACCTTAAGTCGGGTAATTAGACAGGTAATACGAGAAAAATGATAAGTTATGAAATTTTAAATTGCATCCACTCTGCCATCACATCGCGTTAAATTACAATAATGCTTATATTCGAAATAGCAAAGCCCGTCATTACAAATTGACAACGCAATAAATGGGCCTTCAATAGATATTAATATATTTAAAAAAAAAAAACTCAATATTAACCTCCTTGACATTTGTATTAAGAATCACGTCTGCATACGCATCAACCGGTTCTGTCAATGATGCAATGCAGCAAGCATGAATAGAATTTTTGAATATTCATATCATGATTCTTGCAATTTAGTTTCAAAAAAAAGCAGAAGAAATCTACAATTTTTTTCAAAAGTAGTCTCGATCTTGCGCAATTTTTAAAAGTAAATTTCGAAAATAGGTAACATACATCCGTTGAAAATGAAAGAAATGTAATGAAAAAAAAACGAATCTAGTATTCGATTTAATTTCGAAACCATACCTATTGCCCCAATATGTTCGAAGATTTTAAACTTTTAGGCATTTTTTCCGACAAAAAGCGAAAAATATGTATTGAAATTATAAGCATCTGTTGACACGAGATAATATGTTGTGATTGTGGATATTGATTCTATGTGAATTCTCTTTTCACGAAATAATTTAGGTTCTAATATGCAAACGTACCTACTACGTGTGAAAAATAATAAACGCGTTTATAGATAAGTGAAAAAAACATTGATTATCGGTCTGTGAAAAGTGAGAATTACGAGTCGCCGTAATCTATTGTAACATAATATCACAAATTGAAATTATGAGATAAAATTGGAGTGTTTTTCGAAAACAGTCAAAAAAATGAGCCTGAATGGCGACAATAATATTGCAATAGTAAGTATACAATTCAATAATGTTATGATTGAAAATCAATAAGATGTCTTTTTTTTCATTGCAAAAATATGTTGAAATCTCGCTCGACCAAAAATAATTACTTCACGATGAGCCATAAGTTATTTCTATGAAAATTAGTATAAACCCAAAGTCCCAGAATATTTTCAGTTATAAAAAATCATGACGTTCAAATAAAATTCTCGGATTAAACGAAAATAATTTTTTAACGCAAAATCGCTTCTCATCTTGTAACCTCAAATCATGAAACTAAAACCCGAATAAATTGTCGATACGAGTAAATACAGGTAAATGGAAATACCTGCTCGAATCGAACGCAGAATTCGCAAAAATACAACAATAATAACCAACTTCGAAGCTCCAAAGGACACCACAAAACAGGTACCGCGACAATTCAGGTCATAAATGTAACAACCGACTACCGAAAGTGATCTTTTACAATCGCGAAATTGATATTAAGCTAAGATAAGAATAAGAATAATTTTATCGTTAACTCGTTAAACATGTTGTATCATGTTATGAAGTCCCTATGAAGAAATAAACTTCAGGAAGGTATCGTTTTATTCGACGACTAAACCATAATTCAAATCTTTATGTATGAAATCTTCACTTTTATGACCTTGAACACGATAAAGCTGTTAAAAATCTTTTACGTTTTAGGATAATATCCATAATGATAATTATGGTACGCGATTGAACACGATAGTGGACGACTGCCACCGCGTTTCAATTATGATCACAAAATAAGAAAAATGCAGATATTGTTGCAGAATCTAATAATTAGACAAACGTCTTATCATCTGATATACTACATAACGCATGGTAAGTACATGTAGTAAGCCTATGCATAGATTATAGAACGGTTTTACCTTCGTGAGGTAATGATTAAGTTTGTATGTATTTGGTACCTAAATTGCTGTATGAGAGTTTATTAAAAAGAATAGGTGATTAATTTTCATTTTATTTTTGAAGCATGCGCCATTTGAAACTTGACTGAGAAAACAGTTATTTTCAAGAAGTAGGTACTTTCATAATGAACATTTTTTAATAGGTTTATGCAATGTACCTAATATTAATACGATGGAACGAAAAAAAAAGTCCAAAAGTTTTAGAAGTTTATCTGAGAGCGAATTTTTAGAAATTAGTATAGACTACGTTCATATGACCTCACACGAAATTACTCCAACTCTCATTCAACAATCTGCCGATAAATAATCTACGCAATTCAAATATTCATTTTGAAATAATATATAACAATACAATGTTGTAATTAAAATTATTTCTAATCCAGATCGTCAAATGTCATTCCGTAAAACTAATTCTTTGTACGCATGAAAACACGTACAGTATCAATCAATTTTGTAATAGTAATTTTTCGTAGCTTCCTTAAGGGTATTCGTATACAACAAAGCCTATTAATCTATTCGCACATATTAAGACCGACAGATGAAATATAAAAACATACGTAAATGTGCGTTGGTAGATACGAGTAAACTTACGTATCAATTTTACCCGTTCAAAGGGCACATTATGGCATTACCCTTACCCAAAGTGGGAACTGAACTGGACTAAAGCTATTAATTCAAATGAATAAGAGCGTAGGCCTATGCCAATCTTCTTTGATTCATAGAAGGTGCACATGGAAGATCATAGACCAGAAGTTATGGTACTTAGCGCAAAGCTTTGTGATTGTTATTGTTAACAATTGGTATACTCGTACCACCGTCTCTCATATTTCACGATCAATTTCAAACTGTATTTACATACCTTTAGGTGCGTAATAGGTAGAGGTACACAACGCATGCATACATAATGTATTATGGTATAGCACATAACCCAAGTTTTTCTGTCTAATGAAGTTAGATAATCATAATTGCAACGTGTTCGTATCCTTCACCATGAACTGGAGTTACTACAACTGTTGTTAATGGCGTTATAAATCATGGTTCACTATAGAATTGTGTTTTTTTTTGGATGTAACAAACAAAGAGTTGTGGGTCATTGACGAAATTTTAAGTACCGCATTGGTAGTACAATTTTTTTGTAAAAAATTCATGACTCTTGCATAAATTTAACGTTTATACTCGTACGTCATTGAATTACCTAATCAATGACAATGAAACTTCACATATAAATATGTGTGATACTCGTAGCGTATAACGGCAAGTAAGTTATACGTATTGTAAAAAAATAAAAATAAAAACGCAGAAGTTGGGAATTAAAGGTATCTAGATTTTGAGCAGAATGCGGGCAGAGTTCAAATGGTTATTTCGGTCGTTGCACTCATAAAACTGGATTTTGAATATAATAGATAGCATTAAAGATATCGTATTTTTTATGTATTAACGAAAATGTATCGACATATGCATTACCTAACTATAAAACATAGAATATCTTCATATTATACCGCGGCCGTTTGCATCTTAAACTAAAACGTACCATTGAACCGCTAAATTTTTTACGACTACGCTAAATTCTAGAGAGGCAATAGGATATGTGATATTCAATTGCACTTTGAAAAAAAAATTCAAACTAGGGATCAAGGTCGGAGGTTATTATAATGCTTATTCGCTTGGAACCTAAACTAGACTTCTAAGACATGTATCGTATCAACCTTCTGTGGTGTTTTAATTGAGGAAATAATTCCTGTTTTCGCCAAAAATTACCCATATTCGCATACTTGATGTTACGCAACGAATTCGTCACCCTTACACTTGGAATTTTTCATTGCAAGATTTTTTTCCAAATCAATGAAAACTTGATTATTGAGTTATTTGTGACAATTCAATAGTGCAGTTTGCACAGGTACCTAATTTATACATAAATAACTTGTTGTATAGGTATTACGCTAAATAATTTCTGGAATATAAGATGATTACTAATTACTTAATTAGTGATTAGCTTCATTGAATAATTCTTTCATTAGGTGTGTATCTTGTTACATAAATCGTCTCGTATCTTGATCTTTCGTATTGTAGATGGTTCACTTTCAAACTTATCTTCTTTGATTTTTTCAAATACATGATACAGACAATTAGGCACTCTCACTTTTATTTCAAATGATGCTTTTTCAAGGCGTCAAGTCAAGGTTCCTGTTTTGTAGGTCAATTTTGATTTTATAATTTGTCGTATAAACATACAATACAACGTGATTCTGCAAATGTACGACAGCTTAATGTTTGTTTGTAAAAAAATTAGGAGCACGTTGATCTAGATTTTCTTCTGAGCTTAGGATGTATTAACAAAAACTGAAAAAATATACGACAAAGCAACCATTAAATCCTTTTTTTCACATAAATAGGTAGGTAAGGTACCTACCTACTAGGTAGTTGGTAGTAGGTACCTGTACCTATATTTCATTTTGCCATACTTAATTTGTATTTACTGTTTCAAAGAACCTCGGTATAATGAAGAATAAATAGTGTACTGCTAAGGAAAAGCTAGAAATTTTGAAGAAAAAAATCACGACATTTCAATTTGCAAGGTAAAGATACCGACAGAAAAGTCTTTTGGATGATCCTTGAATAAAAATTCATATTACCATCTTACCGTGTGAATTATATCAAAAACATTTTTTAAAAATTTATTTTGTAAAATTTTTGTAAAATATTAATTATTAATCACTAATACGACAAGTAGGTACGCTTATAATACCTAGTTCAGTTACCTACCATATTAACTTGTTCAAGTTTTCTTACCCTCTAGATTAACATTCGATGCATGGCAAACTTATTTCTGAAAATTTTCCTACAAATCACCAAAACATTTAAATTGACAATTTTTTTACCAAAAAGTAATTTTGTTCATTGTTCTAATCTTTCTTTTAACGCGGTATTTCCATGAACTAGGAATAGTTCTAAATTTAACATATTCCCAGAGGTTAATTGATTTTCAGCGGCTCGTTACGCGCAAAATTGCAATACTTTATGAATAAGATGTAATAAATATTATGAAATACTTTCACTACATGAATTAAATCACACAATTTTCAATTTAAACTGAAACAGTTCATTCGCATCATTTCGCGATAGCGATAAAAGTATCGAACATCGCACACGAGAGCGCACGACGGGTGCCACCGGTTTTCGACAGAACATCAAACGCGCAACTGATCAACAATTTTAAAGAAAAAATCGCTCGAGCGAAAGAAACCAACTTCGGCATGAGTGAGCGTGATGCGTACGCGTATGCTTGCGATTCGCGAAATACTAAATACGATCGAATTAATTCGACGATTTATTCCATGATTCTGTAAACGAAGAAATTCGCGTTTAGATTTGTTTTCCTCTTATGTTAATGTAACAAATACCCACTAATAAACCATGACTCATAAGTATCGAAGTTTATAGGTCAGTAACACTTCGCGAATCGTTGAATGTATGACATGAAATTGATCTTATTATATAATGGCGTGGTTCTTGAAAAATGCGATATTTTATTTTAATGATACCGAAGCGTACATCTTGTTCAAGTTTGCTTGTTTATAAAAATTTGCGAACAATTTTTCAGCTGACAAATTGAAATGCTGATTTTCTAACACAGGGTGAGAGTAAAGATTCAAGTAAAAGAACTGAAAAAAATCGAAATTCGAACAAAAAAATACCACCTACGCACTTGTTCAATTGTATTCAATAATTAGCGTTTCCACTCAACTCTTTACGGGCACAGGTGCAATGAAGGTGCAACCAGATACGTACACTCAAGCTTCCGTAACAAATTGGTTCTAGTTTAACCAGAAAATATGCAAGTTGAGCAGAAAATCCGACGCAACCGTAATTTTTTTCTCTTTGAGCATTACTTGAGAATAATCAAAACGTTCAAATTTCAAGCACGCAACTATAAAGAGCACCAAATGCTTGTTTGTTCGACGAAGAAATATATGTATCGAGTTATTAACAGACGAAAACACCTGAACACGAATTAAATCGTGATTTGATAAAACGACTTAAGAAAATATCTCGCGTGATTTGTAGTGATCTTGAAACAAAACAGCAAAAATAAAACTTCAATACCTAGAATACTTTACATTTCAATTACGTAACCTGATTTTTTATTGCGATTCGATAATGTCAAATAATAAAAACGTGATTTTACTATTATAAATTTTTTAGTTATATGCAAAACAAAATACCTACTGAAATGCGAAGTATATTTGTCATTTACTTATCGACTATTATATTCCTTATTTATTTTCACTAATTGTCAAGTAAGAGTAACAACCTATTTCGGTAATCGTTGCTACAGAGTTCGTAGGTATTGAATTTTTTTGAGTCCGATGAGTTAAAAAAGCAAGTTTTTCATTTTCTTTTGTCATCACTGCAAAATTAGAGGATACCTAATACCTAACTATTAATTTTTTCAAAATGTATTAATTTCTGGGTAGTAGCACCTAAGTTAAGTATCGTAAAAATTGATCTATCTATAATTTAAGCTACATTTGTAAATTTTTACCATCACCGTGCAAATTATACCTACATAGGTAGTTTACCTACAGCCTGTCTTGTTTTTTAGAGGAATTAAAACTACTTAATAGGAAACATGATATTGTTGATTGTGGATTGTCGTTAAATTTTGAAAAATTACTCTGTTACCTTCAAATGTCTGTCGAGAGTGTTAATGATGTACAGTAACAAGTCGAGACACTTGAGTACGTTTAAAATTCTATCGTATCTGTAACTTGCATTTACATACCCATGTACAATTTTTTATTAAAAAGGTAAAATACGAGTAGGCCTATTTTTAAAACGAATATACGAATAAAAGTATTTCCGTCGTGATATATTTTTTGTAATTATTTATTCCGTTGGTAATTGTTATCGAAATTCGCCCATTTGCACCATGACTGAATTGTAATTATTACATACCCACCGTATCATTTTTATACAGTGTAACTGCTCATATTGCCAGAAGTATTTGTCATAAACTAAAATCACCTCAACGATTTAATCTAGGTATTCAAAAAATTCGAACACATTCGAAAAATGAAACTTTTGTGAACACACGTGTTATTGCAATATTCGGTTTACGCGAAACTAATCATTAAATCAACAATTCCGTTTAACTGGAAAATCTTTGCTCACCTTCAAATCATTGAAAAAAAATCCGTCCCTATACCCGTAAATCCAGTTTGTCATCTAACGTTAATAAAAACAACAAAAGGTTTAAAGAAGGAATAAGTAAGTATAAAACGGGTTCTTTTGTTCTAAAATCAAGTTTCATCATTAATTGAATCAGGTATAGGAAGGGTGTATTATTAAAAACCGAGGTGTAACGAGAATTTATGACTTCTCAGGTAAGTATCTATCAGTGCCCAATTAATTGCAAACACCCGTCTTTTTTATGTTATTTACTTAAAATTTAGCGAAGTTAAAATTTTGAACTGTAAGACTAAGTATGTAATACATAAGTAAATGTCAAAAAACTTGACATTTCATGTCAATGAAAATTGGAAGAAAAGGTTCATTAATTGAACATTTTATCGCAAAATTACATCTTATAGAGTTAATTTCGAGCAATGATGGATAAGTATTTTCATCACTGCGAGATTGGTTTTGAAATATCTGATAAGACTGTGAACTTATTTCCAGGATCAATCATCACTTATTCGCTGCTGAAACAAAGAAACCCTTTTTTCCATACGTTATTAACTATGCTTATCAAAATCAAGAAATTTTTAATTACTCATCGATGAGAATTTAGATATACTGTATGTACATAAGCATAATTTCTAATCAGGCATCATTGTGCTTACATAAACAAATAAACAAATAGCTTATACAATTCAACGAAAATTTGTTTAAAAGAAATCTTGATTGAAGCATTTATAGCTGGAGATGAGGGTTTAGGGGAATCAAAAATGAACAATGATTTCCCCTGTGTTGATAATTTTGTTGTAATAAGTTGTTATCGTCATGAACATCCACTCAAAACGTAAACTAATTCTCGGTTATATTTCTGTCTTGGAAAAAATAAAATTAATGAAATGAATATGGTATTAATCTCGGCATTTTCGCGTCAATCAAGACTCAGACTATTAACTTTAAAGGTAGGTATCCGATAAAATAATCAATAAATTAAATACAAAGTGTCACAAAACATCAAAAACCATAAAGACTGATTTAATTTGAAGTATGTTAAGGTTACTCCATAATCGCGATCTCACAACAGAGAAGTTGTAAATTATACGAAAAAATAATCATTAAGAAGCGTACATTTCAAATTATGTTTCCACCATTGTACTTGTTGGTGTATTTCAGACCTTTTGTCCTTAAGTATATTCAACTATTGTCAAAACAACCATGAAGTGAAAGGTTGTTATACCTACATATGTCAATCGGAATCTGTTCGAAGGAGTTTAAAACATAATACATAGTATGTATTTTGTTTGATCTTCTAACCTTACCGATTGGTTTCAGTGCTGCTTATCCGTACGATGAATAATCTGAGTGACATTTTATCGATCAATTGATTTAGTACATAGCGAATTCAAAGATGATTTACGCAATTGTTTTCAAGTTCAAGTTGAGAGTAACTTTTTTATCATAAGAATAGATACCTTTGTTTTTTCGTTAACGAAATATTCTTACCCACTTTTTTTTCAAACACTCCACCTATTGCCTATTTGAAGTCGTAAATCTAAATAAATTACAACTATCACTAAAGAGAGGATGCAAGTCGTCAATTTGATGTAGATAAAATAAGGGAAATATATAGAATTACACATCGTTCTTTTCGCTATTCATATTTGAGGAAGAAACTTTCACAAGAATAAATTACATTTATTAAGACTAAATTTGAAAAAAAATCACAACTAAAAAAATAAAAAAAGAATTTAAAAAAAAACTAAAAATTTACAAAAAAAGGTCGTGCGAATAGGAATGATTATAAATACTACATATACTTAAGTAGAAAGGATTATTTTATATAGACAAGTTTTACATGAATTTAATTCAGTTAATCAACGAACAAAAAAGTTATAGGTAAGAATGAGTACAAAAAGTTGGTTTCACTAGTAATTTCCTAATCGGTAACACGATTATTTTCACATAGCCCATCAGTAATATTGTTAGCCATCACTTCAACGTAAACATGAGATTTATTGAATGATGAGTTGTTTAAGTTAACATTAAACAATGGAGTTAAATTTTGTTATCAGCTTCGCTAAACGTGGACATTTGCATAGAAGACATTTTGTTGGAAGGAAGTGGTTTACCATTCACTGCCATCAACAAGGGATTACTGATTCGTAAGCTCATGAAGTTGAATTTCTACAAAGTAAAATTATTTCATTAGATATGTAGAACTGTCTAATTTTGTATTAATGGAATCATGTATTACGTTATTCCCAAACGTAAAATCGACAGTTTTTAAAAACGGCATAGCGATTGCTACAATATCTCCGATGATGACACCTTGGCCGTTAGCTAAATTGTAAACGGTTACTCCCATGCATGTGTTGTCTTTATCCACGATACAAAACGTACTGTAGCATAAAAAATTCAACTGATTAAATAAAATAACCAACATAAGAAAAATTATTCACCATATTACTCACAATGGAACTAATTCTTCATTTAATACACTACAAACAACAACTCCTAAAACAACTTTATTTTCATTCAAACCGGGAATTAATTCCAATAATGGAGTATACTTCAAATTTACGTCACCATCTGATTTTTCAGTAGATAATTTTTGGAAGTGTCCTAAATGTTTTTCTGGATTAATATTCTGAAAATTAAATTAATATAACATCAATACTTTGATCAAATCCAAGTTCCACCACAAATTATCCCGCATTAAAATACTTTAATAAGAGATTGAAGCTTCTTATTTTTTATTTTTCCTCTCTGATCAATTAAATCTTGAATACTTTTCAAATATTTTATTAAACGTTCCTGCAGCAGTTTTGGAGTTTCCCATTGAGGATCAAATGAATGAGCTTTATCAAAACATTGTAAAGCACTTTCATATTCTTCTTGAAATTTCAAAGCCTTAAAAATATGATGAGAATTAAATCAAAGACTAGGTTTTACAGAGTAATCAAAAATGAAATTATCAATACTAACCACCGCTTTATTGTAGTGTAAAT